>DWQW01005759.1:0-17297 GCA_018249695.1 Heliconius erato demophoon
GCACCTGGAAGACGTCGAGCAGGCGCGCGAAGGAGCGCTCGGCGGGCGCGTGGCGGCGCGGCGGCGGCGGGCGGCGCGCCTGCGTCTGGCGCGCCAGGCGCAGCAGCTGCTCGCAGTTGTTGACGATCGTGATCACGTGGTGCGTGAAGTACGCCACGCGCGACCGGTCCGCGAAGTGCGACGCCTGCGTTACACCCACTATACTTTAATACTAATTACTACTAGCAAATTAGCTGGGAATAAAACAAGCAAAGAATACGATACATACTTTATTAAAAAGTATTGAAAATATTAAGATATATATAAATTATAAAAATTATACCTTAAATTGTCTAAACTTATCACAATTGTCAAATTTCCAGTTAAGTGTACATGGTGATTAAATTTAACAAAAAACAAGAAACGCAAATGTTAAAATTTAAACACTGCCTGAGGTTATTATAGCGCAGTAAATAGATCAAGACAGTTAATTAATTATTTTTGACATTTTTGAAGTGACATTTTTGAAGTTACACTTAGGAAAAAATATTTTTCTTTAATTGAAGAATAAGTATTATTCTCTCTTAAGTGTGGAATAACACTTTAAAAATGTCAAAAATATTGAATAAAGAGCATTCTCTCTTGCCAAATGATAAAGTAATTATCTTTGGTACCGGAAATTTATAAAAATCTCCCTACTACTAGAGATACTAACAACATAGATAAGTTTTAACAAGCGTATAAGAATTTCGTGCTAATGTAGTTTGATGAGAACATATGGCTTAGTGGTCAGAGCGCTTGGACGGTTTCCAAGAGACGCGGGTTCAAGTCCTAATACGTAATTTTTTCTATACGTTTTCTAAAATAAGTACAAATAATTAATTTCATTTCTTGACAAGACACTGTCTGTCTCAGATTGATGTCTTGTCATAAACATACAAAAGAAAACATTGCACAAAGGTCTGACATGTAGTGTATGGAAAATAAAAATAAACCAGTAACATATTATTATTTAAAGTAATTTTCCTTTATTATTTTTTTTAATAAAAAAATATATATTTATAATAATAAAAATATATTACTACTTGACTACTATAAAGAATAACATTAATTTTAATAGTATTAAAAAAAGGATTACCTTGAATTGTATAACACCCTCTCTATACATATTTCCAAAGCGTGTGACTTGATCAATACTCAGCAACAAGGCTTTGAATGTTATCTCCTTGCTTATTGTGTCAGTAACCTATAAAAACATTTTTTAAATATAAAATGGTTACGTCATATAGTACCAAATAGCATATTGAAGTATTTATACACAGAATTATTACTATACACCATGTACGAACTCCATGTAAAAACTAAAAATGTACAATTTATATAGCTTAGATAACAATCGAAAAATGTTAAAAATTAGCAATAAAATAGATAAAAAAAACCATATAAAAGATTTCAATTTTGATCTAACTTTACGAGCAACATGGCACCCAGCGTATCTGCCAACATTGCGCGACATTTTAAAATGAATATTTTACTGCACTTATTATAAAAATTTTGTCTCATTATGGCACTTATCGAATGAATAATTTTTTAAAATTGCATTTTTAAAGTTTTTTATTAGGACCTTAGGATCGAGTTGAGGCAAATTCCTAAAATAAAAGCAATACAATATTTACTTAGTAAAAAGATATGATTTTGGGTTGATTAACAGAGTGTATACTTGAATAGTCGTTAATACTTTCAAGTGACCTGTAAGTTCTGGTCGATCATCTGGAATATGATGACGGGCGCGTGCGTGTGGTACGCGTTGGTGTGAGGCTCGACGTCCGGCGAGCGCTCGCCCGCCCACTCCGCCCGCTCTGACTCCAGAGTTTTCTCCATCCACTCCATGTAATTTGATTCCATTTTCTACAATTTATATGTTTATATTATTCTCACCTTTGCCTTTCTTTCGCTTATAAAAAAATTACCATCCAAAACCTAACAAAAAAAATAACTAAACCACTATAACTATATTCACGAGGTATTGTGCGACATTTAACTACATCATTTTTTAACAACTATATATCATAATCTGTACAAAAAAATCAGGTAAAATATTTTTTTACCTTTAAATATTCATCTTCAAGTTTCTGTACAATTTCATCACTCAATAGCGGTGGTAATGTGGAGACATCGATGTTTACTTCGGGACTGTTCATGAGCTCAACTCCAGGATATGTGTTAAGTATCCAAGACAATAAAGTAACATATTCGTTTCCCTCGAGACCACTTTGCACAACATCTTGCAACTGAAATTACATTTAGTAAATTTATTATTATATATTGAGTGTTTTAGTACAAATAACCATCTTTGTATTCCCCTAAATAGAGATTGAACCCCATGCATTGCTTTTCCAGTCAGATGTTGTCCTAATGTGCCACGATGCTACAATATTAATTTAGAACCAATAATTGATGTTAATGAAACTAACTTCATTTTTTATTTATCACTTAACAGATTGGAGATTGAATTACTCTGTCTAAATTTTCATTTGTTTTCTGAAAATATTTTTCCCATAACACTTTAAAAATGTTAAAAAATAAATGAATATTTCACTGTTTAAAAACTTCACTTTGATTACTTTTGTTTAAACTACCCATAGTCAAATTCTAAACCACACAGGTCTTGTTTTACTTTATATTTTCTTATTATTAATACTTACACTAGAAGATAAGCATGTATGATACATATTAACATATTTATTAACAATATCATAATGGGGTGGGAAGCAGGGGACGCACAATGTTTTAACCACTCTCAAATCTTCTAGTATGAGTAGTCGGGTTAGTTCTAAATATCTTATTAACCAGAGTTTATTGTCCTCCCTTTCATCGACACGAGTGCCTTCCACTCGCTGAGCTACTGCACATTCTAACACTTCAAATGCTTTGGTACGCCAATTCTTAGGGCGTCCAGGAGGCATAAATCCTGATTGATCTTGTTGCTGAAATGTATAATTGAGTTATAAATTCATAACTTATGTCTAAAAATGGCTTTACTGATAAATAATTAACAATAAATGATCATGTAAGTTTAGTACAAAATAAATTTCGAAATATTTTAAATTCTATTTATGGGTTCGATTTCCACTTGTTGGAGTAGATTATTTTCATTATCTAGGTCACGCAAAGAAAACAATGCATTGAGGTTTGACACACACATCATGTAATGCTTACTGCTTACCTTCCCCTTTGCGGGATACAACATGAATCTGACAAAAAAAAATAATGTGAGAATATTTAAATATTTATAATAAATATAGATACCTGCAGAGCCATCTGATCTCTTTTTTCTTCCCTTTCAATTATCCTCAGAGCAGTTACAATAACCGTCGGCTCTTTGCGTACAGTGTTCAAAGTTCTTGCTAAGATAAGCTTAATTTGCTTTTCTAGTAAATTTGAGACCATCTCAACATCTTCAAAATATGCTTTAAGCATAATTTTGTCATGAGATGATTGATTAGGCAGTCTATGAAGCTCATAAAGTAAATCATCTCTTGAATTTTCTAGGTCACTTAGACACTAAATTGTTTCAGACACAAAAATGTCATAAGAATCATTTTATTATATTTACATAACATTATTATTCAAAACAATTAATAAATTATTAGTACTAGGATATGAAGTTGCAGAGGTGTAGTCTAAATACACACAATAGTAGTGTGTTTCATTCCCACTTTAGGGAATTAATTATTTTTATTTTCTAATGATACAAAACATTGCATTGAGTTCCACTAAAATTATTGGTAAAGAAGGAAATGAATATCTTAAGACATTTACAAAAATACCTCTGCTTATCATGCTACATGAAGGATTCAAAATGACATTAAAAAAATATTATATACCTGATGAGCATGCAATAATTTCCCTTCACCAATCCATTGTTTGGTTTTAGCAACACTTTCTGGTACAGTGAATATGTGTTTCAAGCTGTCCATGGCAGTAACATACTGAGAGTGGCGTGAATCTTCCTCTCTAACAGCTTGTAAAGATGCAACCAATGGAGGAACACCTCTTAATAATTCTTCCAATTCATCCATCCTATACATACATATGTAAATATTAAGATACATTTTTTCAGCTTTATCCTGTTCCTGTATGTAGCAGGGTAGGCAGAGGGGAACCTAGCATTAAGACACTTCATTATCCATTAAGATATTTCCATTCCCCATTTTTCCTCCCAATTCTTAAGGCAATGTGTGTTGAGTTTCACAACTAAACACATAACACAAAACACACATTATTTTTTTTTACACACATATTTATGCTACATGTATTCCACATTTATCAGGGTAGGCAGAAGGAATCTAGGGTTACAATACTCTGTTCTTTATTTTCTGCCCAATTTTTGAGACATTGCATGTCGAGTAACGGAATCACTATGCTACACTTTGTCTTATCTGTGACTATTAATTAAAACTACAATCTTCACATTTACAGCCAGACACTGCCACTATGCCACCAAAGGCTTTAGTTAAATTACATACATATATTTTATATATGTATATAATTTAACTTATTTTATTTTTATATAATTATTGCATATACATATACTAAAACTAACTAGTACTAAAATATGTAAAGTCTAAATTTTACATATTTTTGTTGGTTAAAAGTACAAAACTATATGTGTATCTAATTTTTTTAAAATATATCCTTAAATGGCTACAATTGGTTTCTTTTCCCGTTAATAATATTACATTAAGAGGTTCTATGTAAATAAAGAGATTAATTTAAAGATTACTTTTCACTAATTTGGTGCACATCATCTAGACATTCCTGTAATTGTCTCAATCCAACACTCACACCATCAAGCTTCCCTTGTACAGCAGATTTTAATTGAGCCTCAATTGATGCTTTCTTATGTGTAATTCTTTTTTTATATTGTTCAACCTAAAATAAACCAATATATCATAAATATGTTTAAATAAATATAACTATATTTATTATGTTACTTACTTTTTCTAATTGCCCCGGTCTTTGCATCATGTTCATAACCATTTTTTCTGCAGCTGCCTTCGACTCTTCTTCAATTTCATCCATAGTGCTCATTTGTAATTCAGTGCTTTTTCAAAAAAAATTTTTATTGAGTTAATAAATTCATATAACACCAACTTAATCCTTGTATCAATAATGATAATGAAAATAATTTATTTACAAACGGGCAGATGCATTCAGCATTAGAAAATATCACAATATTCATTTGTCAACTGTCAGTCATCACAATTTATGTTCCATCAATGTCAACAACTTGGTGGGTGGAACCGTGGAAACCCAGCACCACCCAACAGTTTGCTGTCATTGATAAGAATAATATTTAAGTTACCTAAAATGCTAATGTTTTTCTTTGCACCATTCGATTAATTTTGTCAATTTAAAAAATATTTCATTTTGGCAATTATGAGGTAAATAAAATAAACAAAAATAAAGTCTTTTATTTCTGGCTAAATAAAGTTTGTCAATTTGTAAATTGAAAAGAAACTTGTGTGTGTATGCAAAATAGATTACATATATGTTTAATTCTTATAGTTTTATTTATTTTTTCTTTATAGTTTTTTTTTTGAGTGTATGAAGATGCAAGAACCGCTCTCAACGGAAGGTAAAGGCCCCCTTCAGATATCACCATTGTTTTCTGTCCTTTGCTACTCGTATCCAGTGGGTCTTGCTTTTTTTATAGGTCAACTGCCCAGCGCGCATATAATCTACTCCTTTTTTTAGCCCGATGGTCCTAACCGTATTTTCCATTTTATATTTTTCCATTGCATCACTAGAGAAAAACGTCAATGTCGACTTGTTTCTGTATTTTACTTTAATGTGACAAGCGACACTGAAAAGTTGACAACTGGATGCGGTGTGTGTAGCAACAGCTGATCAAACAAAGAATTGTCAGGCTAGTTTAATCAGGAAATTAAAGAAATGTCAGACAATTAGGAGTACTATGTATTGTTATAAATACTATTTACATTATAAAACTATTAACAACATTCTTTATCTATTCTTTTGTAATTTTATTTTTGCTTAAAATGTGGTCTATAATAATTTTGTTACTGTTATCAGTAATAGCTTATTTCATAACTGATGAATTAATACCTAAATTGAAAAATCTTTTTATTACTGCTGGTTTATTCGGAATTGATCTTTGTAAAGTAACAAAAGAAAAAATGTAAGTATCATTTAAAATAACTTGCAACTTCGTTTGCCTGCATTTAAATAATTTACTTATATATCTTTAAAATAAACAAAAATCAGCTGCACGCTGCATCCCGCACACAGCAGGGTAGGCAGAGGGAACCTAGTGTTAAGACATTCCATTCCCCATTTACCGTCTAATTCTGGAGGCATTAAGTCGAGTGGCGGGACTCGGCGCCGCGCTTTGCCTCCAAACTAGAGCGAATATATGAAAATATAAATTTAAATAAATATTTAATTTTTTGAATGGGCATCGACCCTGAAACCAGCCAATTTTACAGTCACATTTTATCAAAAAACTGCCCTCTCGATTTGAATATCTGTAAAACGTAACATTCGTTTTTATTGTAAATATTTTTTCTGAGTGCTTTTTTATTCTCTTTCCAAGAAATTTTCACTCTACATTTTAGGTGCTCAATAATATAAAAATTCTGCTGTCTTTAGTTTTGAACCAACACATTAAGTTAGAAACCTAATAGCACCACAATGATTGAACTTAAGCTTAAAAAATAACCATTACCATCAACATTTTAGACCAGAAGCCATAGGCGTAATATCAGGATGTGTGTTTTTGGTGACAATATTTTTATTTATACCAATAGCATTTGGAAATGGACTTATGGACAGAGGAAATTTCCCACATAATGAGGTAATTATAGTTTAAATATATCAATATATTTCATCTTATTTTAAAGATGTTTATGTAAGCAATGTAACAATATAATACCACTACAAGGTTTTAAGTTTTTTTTATTGAAGTTTTTGTCACTATAGCATTGAAAATTATGTAGAAAAGATTAATTTTAAGTTATAATTTTTAAGTTTGCAGAGTTGTTGGCAGCATTATTATCAATATGTTGCATGCTACTATTGGGATTTGCAGATGATGTGTTAAATCTAAAATGGAGATATAAATTGTTGCTTCCAACTATAGCATCTTTACCTTTACTAGTTGTTTATTATGTAAATTTTAACTCAACTACCTTTATTATCCCTATACCATTACGGCAGTTTTTTGGAGGTTCTGTTAATATTGGTATGTACACATAAATTTAACACATTCTGTTCTCTAACTTTGATATTTTTTTAGATATCGCTTGTTGAGTAACATAACTCAATGCTGTGCTTAGTCTTGTTACCAGAGTGAATAAATGAAGATAATTCCACAGAATAGATAATTTATCTCCAACCATAGCATTTACAGTCAGATCAGTGCTGCTGCATCAAAACAGCTTAAACCTACAGAATGTATGATATTTTATCATAATTCTTTACATTTACAGGATTTTTATATTATATTTACATGGGAATGTTAGCAGTCTTTTGTACTAATGCTATCAATATTTTGGCTGGTATCAATGGTCTTGAAGTTGGCCAATCAGTGGTTATAGCACTGTCTATAATAATTTTTGACATAATTGAATTACAAGGTGATCAGTTTAAAGCACACAGCTTTTCATTGCATATAATGATACCATACCTTGCAACAACATTGGCACTGTTAAAACATAATTGGTAAGAAATATAATTCTTGAATAATATAATTATTACATTTTTCTAAGAGATTCATTCTTTTTTCCTCAGTGTGTCTTAATACTAGATGTAGATTCTAAGAATCTAGTGTCAAGACTCTCATTTTCCACATTCTGTCACAATTCAAAATTGTGTTGATTGGAGGACCTCAATGCTACATGTTGTCTTGTCAGAGTAGGGAATTAAAAATTTCCCCAGAATGGGAATCAAACCCATAACTTTCACATTTACACTTGCCAGAATGGTTTTAAATATATTTTTTCATTAAAAAAAAAAATAATAAAAAAATCTTAATATTTCTTTTGTATTTTAGGTATCCCTCAAAAGTCTTTGTTGGAGATACATTTTGCTATGTATCAGGTATGACTTTTGCTGTTGTTGCAATTCTCAGCCACTTTAGTAAAACTGTTTTATTGTTCTTTTTGCCGCAAATAATTAATTTTATTTATTCAGTACCACAACTTTTTCATATGATACCTTGCCCTAGACACAGATTACCTAAATATAGTGCTGAAACTGATTTACTCTATCCCAGTAAAACTGTAATTTTAAGAAAAGATATAAATATTCTTAATAAATCTATAATATCTCTTTTAAAGGCAATTAGACTAATAGATATAGTAGAAGATAATGATAGCATAATCATGAATAATATGACTTTAATAAATTTATTTTTAATAAAATTAGGACCAATCAGAGAAGTTCAATTAACTATGTATTTGCTATTATTTCAAGTAGTTTGTACTTGTATAGCCTTTTTAATAAGATATCCTATGGCTTCTTACTTTTATGACCTTAAATAATCTTTATTTAAGTTTTTTGTTCTCCTTAGATTAATAAGGAAAGTAGAGACTAAAATAAAATATTGTAATTACAGTTGTTAGGCAAATATTTTTTTAAATATTAAGTAAAAAGTTAATATAAATAAATTATATTTTATTAATTAAATCATGTGTTTTACTTATTCATATAATGAAATTTACTAACTTTATATGTGGCAATTAATATTTATTCAATCTTCACCTCTCACAGCTGTGTTTAACTATAGAAGCCTTGTATTATTTATATAAAAGATTTAGTAAGTTGATTATTAGTGAGGCAATATGTTAAATAAAAATCATTACATTGTCTTATGGACATTATTGTTACATCACTATATAAAATTACCTACCTACTCACCATTACTTGTAATAATTTTTACATATTAATTCACTAACTATTCTTTCATATGTCTTTCCTCTTGACTTTGCATTCTATAAAATTGAAGTAAAATGAAACATGATTTCACCAGTAAAAAATAAAACCCACATTAAAAATAGAAAAAATGGTATTAAATGCACACACTTAACACAATCTCAAATATTTTAATTATTTTTCGCTGGAGTTGCTGTATTATATAATTATTTTATTTACAATAATTTAAAATATATCACACAGATTTTATATATATTTGGGAATATTTTATGAAAATGGTGAACTTGTATTTAACAAAAATATTTATATATTATTTTAATAGTTGCCATATTTTCATAACAAACTTATAAAATTTTTGTAGTGTATATTCTTTTTTTGCAAGAGTAATTATTTAGTTTAAGGTACTTATAAAGCATTGATTCAATTTAGGCAACTATAAAGTTAATTTTGAGTTAGTATATATTTATAAGCTAATTTAACCAAATATCATATAGTATGTTGTCTTCAGTATCATTATCATTAATGACTCTTAGTGTCTTCAGAGTTTGTAAGTAAAAAGTCAATTCAGAAGTAACAACTCCATGTTGAGGGCTGCCATTAGCAACTATATTCATTTTATTTAGCTGCTCTCGTAATTTGTCTTTGAAGTTGTCATGAACTTTCATATAAATATTACGTATTTGTTCTAATGGCAGAATATCAATCAGAGCTTCGTGCAATTTTACTAAATGTTTAGATATATTACGGAATGTTTGTGAAGGAACTGGAGGTTTGGCTTCCCAACCAACTAATTGAGAAGTAAGCATATTGCTGACTATTATACAAATTTTGCTTTCGATTTCCCTTTTGTGGCCAGCAATATCACTTTCTATGCTTTTAAAGCCACTTAAAGATAATTCTTTGGAGTGTAGTTTCTCTAATAATTTCATAATTAAAGGTAATAGCCATAAAATAACTTGCAGTGACCTTGACACTAGAGCCAAATTTGATGTTGATATAGTTTTTAGCCCAGCACTTTGTATAGCACCTGCACCTAAAACTAACTGACAGCATCGAGAATTGAATAATCTAATAAGCTCCAACATGCAATGTACTAAATATTGAACAATGTCAGGAGATTGTTTAGTTGCATCACAATATTCTAACAATATTTTTATTAATAGTTGTACTGTAGCAACAACAGCATAATTTTCAGAATTAATTATTAAGTATTTTCCATCAGGTTTCCCACTTTCATATTGTAATATTAGAGGTATTTCATTAGCAATACTTATTTTATTAATCACACTTTGTAATTCATATGGTAGATCTGCCATTTTCCACCTTTCAGTGTTGAGTGCAACAGTTAGTTGTGATCTGCGTTCAGAATGCAAATTTTGGATATATTTCATAGCAAAACTTCTTAATGCTAATTTCATTGCATTACTGTTATGACCTGTTATATTTGCACATTCTTTAGAGAAGTTTTCTATTAAGTCTGACAATTTAGATAATTGCGATAGATCTGTCAATGCAAATTCTTTATCAGTCTTAGTTACTATGAGATTGGCACATCTTTCATTGCTGTAGTCAGAGAGTGAAATAATTAATTTCTTAACCTTTTCTTCTACAAGTAACCATTCTTCTTGTGACCAAAATTCTTCATGATCATTTCCGGCTATATCACCCATTTGGCTTATGTCGAGCACTAAGTTACCAATAGATAAGATTCTTTTAAATAAAATAACTAAATTTGGTGTCACTTTCTGAAGAAATATAATTCCTTCATTACATAGTAACCATGTATCTGTATTGGAGCCCCTCAAAACAATTTCGTTACTGCCATCTCTTTCTGAAATAATCTCTATTACACACTGTTTGATGGTTGCCTGTATTGAAGTCATTGCCTCTGTTTTAAAAATGTCCAGGAAGTCAAATTCCTTTAATCGTAAAATTCCTGACACAATAGAAACTAATTTATCTCTGTCCGGAAGTTCAGAATAATCTTTAAGAGGCCTATTAAGGTCAGTTACAATGAATCTTAAAAACTCATTATTTAGCATTTTATGAATTAGTCTTTTCATTTCTGTTAGTTGTGGAGATAGGTGACGGAATGCTTGAATTCCTGAAAGCTGAGTACATAATACCTTTTGAGTTGAGCTTATTAAATCCAATGCAGCAACATAGTCAGATGTACTAAGGAGAAGCTGGATCATGGGTTGAGTTTGTTGCACTGTTCCCATTAATTTTAACAGATCATGCACATTATTTAGGTTTTGATTAATTCTGGTAAGGCTTATTAATTTCAGTGGATTTTCACTAAGATTTTCTTTCACATTTTTTATATCTTTTCTAGTATTTTGAACTGTACTAAGAGCTTTGGCCATTTGATCCATAATAGTATCATGAGAAAGCATTGCATGAAAAAAGGCATCTGATTTTTGAGCAACCTGCTTTGATATTTTCATTTCTATTACATCAAGGTATGTGCTCAAAGTTTCTTGTAATGCTCTAATAGTACAGTTTATATCCTTGCTATTTGAAAGTCCAGGAAAGACTTTGCAAAATACTTTTGGATCATTTAATGCTAAAGTCTGTTCATAAAAAATTTTAGGTACTTCACATACTGTTTCTATAACAGGTGTCTTAACTTTACTTGAAATATTTTCTTTTAGCTGACAATGTCTCCTATATTTTTTAGATATTTTTTTACAATATGATTCAAAATGCAATAATGTTATCTCAGGTAAATATGGACTAGAGTAGATTTCTACTTTATCTACAAAACCATCACCCCAAGTTTTAGTAAAAAAATTGCTTTGCTTGCCTCTGTTAGGATCATTCAATACAGCAGGAAGATTTTGTGATGAGGAGTAAAATGTCCAATCCTCTGATGTATCGTTCTTATACAAGTGATATTGCCTTACATGATATTTAAATCCAGCTTTCCGTAAGTCTCCAAACTGTAATGCTGAACATATTCCATTTTGTCCATATTGACATAATATAATACTGCCTTCTTTAATGCTATGTTTTTCTTGAATATGCCTAAAATATTAAAGAAGATAAAATTACAAAAATCCTTTAATAACTTGTACGATTAATTTATGTAATTGATATTAAAAGATTTATGATTAATAAAATATAATATATTGATGGTTCTTTTTTTATTGTAAATGATTTCTTAACTACGGCTAAGATAGATTGAGAATTTTAAAAATAATGAAAAAAGGTATAATAGATTTAATAAAATTAACCTTTCGAGTTCCGTGGCAGAGTTGAACAGCAGGTTTGGGCAATGGACACAGTTTTGCCATATTGGCGTCCTTTTTGTGACACTCTTGTCCTCCATAACATTTTTCTTTTAATAAGGACTACAAATTCTATCCATATTTTTAAATATCATCTGAATATTAAAATAAGATAAACAAAAAAATACATGGTATTGATAATGATTCCATAGGCCGTCAATTTGACATTCCTTATAGATTGACACTAATATTTTCAATGAATATTAATGACAATTGACATTTGGCTTATGTTTTTTTTATTTTAGATTTCGGCAAAAGTACTATTTAACGCCTGTATCCACACAGTACATGTACAGGACAATGTCGTGTAATTAAATCATTAATTTAGCTGTGGTAAAAAAATATAAATGAAAGATAAAAATACGATCGAATTAACTTTTTTTGTCGAACAAACAATATCTACTCAAGTTTTAAAGTAAAATTTAAAAAAAAAGTCAGACATCATATATTAAGAACCAATTGCAAGTTATTTTCCACCAAATTTCGGTAGGTCAGATTCCTTGGGGATGGGTAAATGTATTCTTTGGTCGAATTTCTGACCATAGATAATACCAAAGACATATATGTAGGTGTCTCTTACCTTTGGGAATATAATGTATGTATGTCCCTTTAGGTCAGGGATTCCCAACCTTTTCTTGATCAAGGACCACTTTTAAATCATTCTTGATAGCAGGGACCACTATGCATGTAGGTATAATAAAAATTACCTGTGATAATTAATCAGAAACTTGGCCTCACCACGCCCAGTCATAAAATTAAAATCTTTCGCGGACCATATTTAGGCTTCTGCGAACCACTAGTTGGGAACCACTGCTTTAGGTATATGTGTTCTGTGTGTGTATTCTGTGCTCTGGACAATTGACAATACAAATAAATTGATCAATGATTTTTATTTTATTCCTCTCGTTTGTCTACATGCCTGCGTACGGTGTTTTAATTTCTGTTCCTAGGCAAGTAAGCAATTAAACATTTATTAGAATTGTTTGTAACAATTGCATTTAGTAAATCTATTTCTTACAAAATGACTCGCGAAAAGAGGGAAGGTGATTATCCTGTAGAATTAGAAGCTCAATTTATTATAAGATTGCCTGAAGAACCGGGGAAGGTTTTAAGTGAATTAATAAAGTCTGGTGAAAATTTCAAAAATCGGTTTTCAATTCAAGTCCATGATGATATGCGACACGGAGAAGTAAGACTTGATCATTGGCTATTATATGCTAAAATAGTAGATTTGCCTACAATTATAGAATCATGGAAAAGTATCGATAGAAAAAGCTTGTATAAATGTGCGGATATTTGTCAAATGATGTTATGCAAAGAAGAATTAGACCCTATTGTAGAAGAAGAATCTCCTACAAAAAATAAAAGAAAAGATCCCTTAAAAGTGGATAAAAAATATCTTTGGCCTCATGGCATAACACCACCAACAAAAAATGTTCGAAAACGACGATTTCGTAAAACTTTACGAAAAAAATGTACAGAGGCTCCTGAAATAGAAAAAGAAGTAAAGAGGTTATTAAGAGCAGATAATGAGGCTGCAAGTGTTACATGGGAAGTAGTTACAGAGGATGAAGGGAGCACTTCTAAGAGTAATGAATCAGTTGCAAGTATTCCAAAAGTAAAAAGTAAAAAGGAACCCCTTAAAACAAATGTGTCAAAAACAAATCAAACATCAAAAGTAGAAGATATATTTGGAGGTGCCCTAAGTGACAGTGATATTGAAGATGATAATATAAATATTGATGAACCTGCTGATGAATCTTTACTTGATACTAATTCCACAAATGCATTATATGATATTAAAGGATATAATTTGCCAACTCAGTTTCAATCTGAGATGTTCAATCCACCAAAAAAAAAATCTGTTGCATATAAAGGAAATATTTCACATGAAAAAGACAGTAAACATAGTAATTATCAGGTTGACTTGTCTAAGAATCTAGGTTCGGGAACTTCTTATGATATACAAAGACTACAGGAACTAACAGCTGATTTAGAGGAACTAAAACAAAGAAAGCAGAAAACTCAACTTGAAATATCTGGAATGGAAAATATGACATTAAAACAAAGATTCCAAGAGGTATTAAAATCTATTAATACAGAAATTATGGTGAAAGAAAAGGAATATCAGAGTTTGAAATCACAATTTAAATAGATTAATGCTAATTTTATGATGTTGTTTAACTTTCAAATAAATTATTCATATATCAATTTTTTTAAAAAATGTTCAATAATGATTAAAGTAAACCAACTTAATTTCCTAATAATTGTATAAACCTATAGCAGATTAACATTGTAATAGTTTTTTTTTATTTTTATGTAATTAAATATTTTAATGTTAATATGCCAAAGTTACTCTCATGATCTCAACAATAAAATAGATATTATAAAAATAGTAAATAAAATTGCCTCACTTATATTTATGTACAAACTACCTGTGTATATTTCATGTTTGGTGGTGTGGACCTTCGACAAGAGGTTCAGGTATATTACTGTAGAGTAAATAGTATAACATATAATATGTCTGTTAACATATAATGTATTATGTTAAGAAAAGTGATAGATGCACAAAAGGGACGAGAAACAAAACTTGTAATGTCTAGTTATTGCATCCAAAAAGTTAATAAATCTATCATGGGTATATGGTGTCCATAATAAAATTCTGCAATGTATTCTATCTTTCTTATTAACAAGTAAATCAATAAAAGTATACTGTTTAGGTATACTTATTGAATAAAGTATAAATAATTAATATCAATTGAATCTCATGTAGAATAGATGTAAATGTAATAATTAAATTGTAACAATGACATTGGAAACAGAAATTTTTAAGTTTCTTGAAGGCAGAACTGCCTTTCAGCCACTGAGGCAGTTGCTTTACGTTGAGTGCTTACAAAAGTTTATTTAAATAAGAATTATTTGGAATTGGAATTTGTGTTTCGAAATTTAATTTACTTCCCAAAATAAAATGTTAAGAATTGAAGGTGTCTTTTATTTAATTCCTTGACCAATTTAGCCGATATGGTGTACCTATAATTAACTAGCAAAATAATTATTTGTATAATTATAAAATAATTATTAATACGTTATACATTATTTGGGTTTGGCTAGGAATTTATAAATCTGTATATCACACAGTTGGCTGTTGATCTATTTAATTAGGCGACTTTTTTCGTAAATTAGGTCTGTATTCGTTAACTATATATTTTTTGTTTGTCGATATTGTGTTTGATTTCTTCGTCATTTATGGATCGATTTTAAAAATCCTTTTTTTTTTAAAAGAGCGTTCTTTCTCATTAACACCAAGTCAGGATCTGATGAAGGAAATGGATGGGTACTTTTGAATTATATGCACACTTACTATCATATATGTATATAGCTTCACAGTGTATCATGCGTACCTATATCTATAGCAGGTTATGCAGAGGGAACCTGAAAAAGTAATGTTAAGGCACTCCCATTAAGAAAATTCCATTCCGACCGTCCGTTTTCCGCAGCATTCTGGAGGCATTGCATGTTGAGAGGCGAAATTAACTCCCCGCTTTGCGTCTCCATTAGATAGAAAATCTTAAATATTCCAATTCCTCGAGTTTCGATTCACCTGAACCCTCAACCTCTGCGCTGGCCTCAATTACCTACTATCATATTAGGTATAATTTGTTGTAATAATCATATATTCGAATATATTGAGGAATTTGCATTTCTGTTTCGTTTATAATAGAAAGTAAGAGCCGTCGTAATTTAGATATATGAATGCCTATTCGAGTATCTTGTGCATTCAGCAGTGGATCGAAACAACACGATAATTATATTATTACCTATTATTAAAATGATCTTTCTTTTTTCCAACAAAAACAAAAAAAAAGTTACAACTAAAGTTAATAAAACAAATTAACCGTCTTCAAAACGCTAGCTAGGCACAAACTTAAACAAAAACTAAATTGTAAAAAAAATATTTTAATTAAGTACTTCAAAGTAAAGAAAATTGAAAAATAATAAGTGTAACTATTATTTTTCAATTTTCTATTACATACTTGTACCTATATATCTTTTTACTATTTAAAATCCATTATTTTTGTACCAGCCAAGAAAAAAATAACATTAATAGGTAAGTAGCTATTGAATATTGCACATTTATTGTTATTATTATATAATTATTATTATAAATATCGACAGTTAACTAGTTGACAAGTGTGTAAAATTTTGTCAGTTTCCATAAATACAGTACGGACAATGAGTCGTCGTCGCCCTGAAGATTTCAGGTATCTTCTGATGGCTTCACAGATTTGATTTTAAGATATTTTCTTACTTTTGATTATTTTGATGCCGAATAAACAATGCGCAAAAGTTCAGAAAACCCAATTTTAAGACGGCCATGACTCGTCGACAGTACTGTACTTATTTACCTATCAGCTATAGCTACACATGTGTAGGGTGTGGTTTCCTAGCAACTAAAAAAGAAACAAATATCCATTTAACGGTGAAAAACGATTTTTCTTTGATTTCTAAATTAATATGTCCATACCTGACTTAGCCGAGGATATAGTAAAATCGCAAACCAATGATATGATCGATGATAATTCTCGTACTATAATTACTATCGGCAGCAAATCGGCGGTGAGTAGAGTTAAATTTAATTTTGCATTTATTAAATAATTATAGACTGGTTTATGGTTGCGGTTGTGCCCCATGGTCAGACGAAAAGAACTATCTACTCGAGTTTCACAAATTCTAAGTTTGCAAGGTAATTGATCGCATTCACAGTGGATTAGGTATACAGAAACGATCTCACGTTAATCGTAGCTAATATAGCCTTATAGTCTTATATATAACTTGACTAGCGGACCCGGACGCGGCTTCGCCCGCTTAAACTTTACGAATGCTTATAGATATATTTAGGAAATTGTTTGTAAAAATATGTAACTAATTTAAATAAAAAAAAAAAGTAAACGTAACCATAGTAAAATATTAATAAAAAAACTAAACAAAACCAGCTACATTATTCATAATTTTGTCTCTGTCTGTCTTTCTATTTCCCCGAGCTAATATCCAGAATAACTGAACTAATTT
>DWQW01005760.1:0-17295 GCA_018249695.1 Heliconius erato demophoon
AAAATGCGGGTTGCATTAAGGTTTAAATAATTTTCACATTAGTAATCTTAAGTATTTTGCAAACATAGGTACATTACATGAATAATTCAGTAGTTAAAGCGGGCGAAGCCGCGAGCGGGTCGCTAGTTTATATATATATATATAAAATATAAAAAAAAAACCTATGCAAAGGTGGTCTTATTGCTTTAAGCAATCTCTATAGGAAGATAGATATAGAGAAGGAGGAGGTACGGAGACATGGTTAAAGGAGAGTTTCAGAAATTAAAATTGCATGCACGTTGGCACAATCAAAGGAATAATTGGTCAGGTTAATGTTAGTAATGCTAAGTTCTGTGAAAACTGTAGATAGATGTTGAAGATAAAATATATATATATATATATATATATATATATATATATATATATATATATTTGAAATTTTATTCCTTATTTTTTAAAATGAGGCTATCCTGGTTTTACCTTATTAAATAATTAAAAATAAACTATATGAGTATAAAGAGTATAAATGGAAACACTATTTTTTGTTATTTCACCATAAGAACATTAATTACTCTATCAATTGCTTAGTAGTAACTAGTTATAAGGATATGTAATATAAAATACATAAATGTTAAAATAAAACTTTTCATATATATTATATAGTATACAATTTGGCCCAAGCATAACAAATAAATACATTTCCTATTTCTAACAGCAACCAGTGACACATTTTCTTAGACCATGTTATTTATTTATAGACGCATTTTCAGAGAGGACAAGAAGGTTAAAAGCCATAGGCTCGCAGCCACATGGGACCTACTTGAGTTAGTAAAGTGAGTGAGTTATTCATCGTGTTACGTGACACGCATGGTTAAAAATAAAATATCAGAAGCATAGTGATTCCAATTTTGTTTTATATGAACGATAAAATTTCCTTATTATAAGTTAAAGTAAAGGTTAAGGTAGCCCAGAGGTACAAGCGTGTGACAGTAAACGCTATAGGTTGCGGGTTTGATTCCCACTAGAAGAAATCATTTTTTTTATATTTTCATTTCTTCGCCTTGGTGTCGAAGCAAAAGCACTGGGTTGAGTTCCGCTAACACATAGTGCCTCCAGAATTCTGCAGAAAATAGGAAGCGAAGTGTCTTAACATTACGTTCTCATTGCCTACCCTGCTACATGCGGGATACAACGTAAAGCTAAAAAGAAAGGAAGTCTGTTAGAAAAAAGTAAAAATAGTTACTGTTTTTTTGAAAAACTTGCCACGCCTTTTGATTAAGTATTTTATGAAAAACTTAAATAATATTTTTAATTAGAAATCGTTGAATATCAGAAATTCTCGTTATAAGAATTAAATATCTAGAATCTTTACTTAAGAAAAATGTTCTACAAGAAAGAGATACGTCTCATAAACTTTTCCACCTTATGTATTAACTTGTGTTGTTAATCTTCATGAAACTGGCACGCTTTTTTATCAGTAGTTTAAAAACCATATTTTATAATAGTTATTTTATATAGTTATTCAGGAAAGTCGTGATGCAGCGGCACAAAGTGGGACTGTAAATCGACTGGTTGTTGGTTCGATTCCCACTCGAGGAAATGAAATATTTATTTACAATTATATTTTCATTTCTTTCTTCTGATTTCGAGGCAAAGTGCAAAAGCAGAGTTCCGCCACTCAACACACAATGCCTCCAGATCTCGGTGGAAAGTGGGGAGCGGAGTGTCTTAACACTAGGTTCCCTCTGCCTACCCTGCTGTGCGCGGGATACAGCGTGAAGCTGATTTATTTACAACAGTTATTACTTTATTTGTTACTTTAATATATTGTACATTTATTACAATATACTTACAATATTATTGATTTCTTTCTCTTCTAGTATTTATGTACCATAACGGGTCAAATACGAGTATATTACAGAAATATGGCATAGAGGATTTTTTGTTTGTATGAACGATAAAGTTTCATTATTGAAATAGAAGTTACTCATATTACTTATTGAAACACAGCAGGCAGAGAGTCTAGTGTCAAAATATTTCGTTCTCCGCCGTTAATGAGTGTATTAAATTTATTTTTATCAATAAAATATGTATATATTTTTAAACGTAAATGTACCTGTTGACAGCGACAACTTAACTATTGTATTTTAAAGTATTGTTCTCAAGTAAGTGGCTTAGGTCTTATTGAGAATAAATGTCTATAAACTGAAAAAAACTGAAGTCAAAATATATATATGCCATTTAAATAGAAAAAAAACAAGATCTGAAAATATTCACCTGTTCAATATTGTATTCTTTTATGAATAATGTATCTCCGAAGCGTTATATTGTATACTAATTTGCTATTCTCGACGGTGAAGATTAAATAAAAGCGAAGACACAATCGACATCTCAATATTGTTCTCATAACGTATAGACAAGAGGAAGATGTAAGAAAAGAGGATATTCGAGTAAAATATTATCAAATTTCTGCTCAAAGAGAGAAATCGTTCGTTGAAACTTAAGGCCGTTGCGGCTCAGGGGCACAGGTGTGTGATTGTAACGCGACGGTTGTGGGTTCTATCCCACTCGACGTAATGAATTATTACTTATTCATATTTTCATTTCTTTGATCTGGTACCAAGGCAAAAGCTCAGCGTTGAGTTGCGCCATCTAACATACTATACCTCGAAAAAATCAGCAGAAAATTCGGATCGGAGTGTCTTAACAATAGATTTTTTTATGCCTACCCGGCTGTGTGCGGGATACAGCGTGAAACTGATTTATTTTATTTGATTTAAAAGTGATAAATATTAAAAATCATTATTGGCAATCTATTGGGAAGTATTCAAACGTCAATAATTCCAATTGACGTATTTAATACAAAGATATAGGAAACAAACGACAAACATAGCAAGATAGTGACAATGTTCTTGAAATAGAAGTTTGACACAGTATTCATATCTAAAACCATTGACTGTTCGACTAACAACTGTGTTTCGGCACCAAATTCAATATTCTGATATAACCGTGTTGACAGTATAATATATTAAATATATAGTGATAGTATTCAAATTTCACTTGTTTACATTAAATTTATCGTAAACTGATATTTTGAATTAATAGAACGTCATATACAAACAATATTGTGTAATTAATATTGGATGATGTTTATTATGATATTGTATGTTAAATCAGCTTCACGCTGTATTCTGCGTACATAGAGAACCTAGTGTTAAAATGCTCCGTTCCCCACTTTCAACTCTGCACTTAGCCTCGACACCAGAACGAAGAAATGAAAATATAAATTTAAATAAATATTTCATTTCCTCGAGGCCAGTCGTGGTGCAGGGGCACAAAGTGTGACTGTAAAACCAACTGGTTGTGGGTTCGATCCCCACTCGAGGAGACGAAATATTTACTTAAATTTATATGTCCATTTCTTCGCTCTGGTGTCGAGGACAAGCGCGGCGTTAGTTTTGCCACTCAACACGCAATGCCTCCAGAATTCGGCCAAAAGTGGGGAACGGAGTGTCTTAACACTAACACTAGGTTCCCCCCGCCTACCCTGCAGTGTGCGGGATACAGCGTGAAGCTGATTTATTTTTATTCCTCGAGTGGGGGACGCGTTTACAGTCACACTTTGTGCCCATGTGCCACGACTGTCTTCAATAGTAATAGTAATAGCTTTATATTTGTACTATAATTGCGACGAATTGCCTATCTACTATCCGATTATAAGCGTAAAAATTTTAAATAATCTTTCTTTACAAAAACATGCTATAAGTTCATCAATGTGTCAATCAATAAAAGTAGGTTATTTTTACATAATACTAGCGACTAAAACGCGGCTTCGCCTGCTTAAATTTGTTGTTTTCTATATCATATCATATTGTATGTCTTATTCTGATGTAATAATCTTTTACTGTAAAGTTTCATCTAAATCCGTTTAGTAGTTTTTGCGTAAAAGTGAAACAAGCATCCATCCTCTCAAACTTTCAGCTTTATAATATTAATAGAATAAAATAGATATACCTTATAATTTTGCATAATTTTATTAACTTAAGTACTATAATTATAGAAATTGGATACTATAATATGAAACTATATAAGCCCTTTGACAGACGTGTCTAATCAACGATGAAGGAAGGTTTATATTGAAATGCAAATTGTTTAACCTGTTTGGCAATAATTTAGTCCATAGTTGGGTTTCACTTCACTACACATTTACAAGGGATGAATTCTATATAAAATAAAATAAAAAATAAATTAGCTTCACGCTGTATCCCGCACACAGCAGGGTAGGCAGAGGGAACCTAGTGTTAAGACACTCCGTTCCCCACTTTCTGCCGAATTCTGGAGGCATTGCGTGTTGAGTGGCAGAACTCAACGCCTCGCTTAACTTCGATACCAGAGCGAAGAAATGGAAATATAAATTTAAGTAAATATTTCATCTCCTCGAGTGGGGATCGAACCCACAACCGGTCGGTTTTGCAGTCACACCTCGTGCCGCTGCGCCACGACCGGCCTCAGTCCTCTAATTTTATATATTTGTTGGATTACCGCATATATCGCATACATGACTACACAGTGGGTGTACCTTAAATCTATTAATTAATTACTAGATTTTAAAGTTGTGAGAAAATGTTCTCTCTTTATGTTTTTAATATTTTAATTATATTTTCTTAAGTTGGTGTTATATTAGAAGAAAACGATCCTAGATCAAACATACATGTATACGAAATTAACAAGATATTTTTTTTAATTTACATAACCCCAGATAAATTTGAAATTTAGTCCTGCTTAAAATGAGCCCAACCAAGACTCTTTGGAAAGAAAAACTTTTTAGAAGAAGAAGAAGGTTGCTGTATATTCAAGATATGTACATTTGCTGATGATCCTGGCTGCAGGATAAGGTTAGGATTTCCATATTATTGTTTGATTTTCGAGCTAATACATGTATACCAAATTTAAAGAACGTTCGACCACGGAATACTAAACAAATGACAAGTTATATTGCAATATAACTTGACATGAGTCAGGAAGACAGCTGGTGAGGTTCAATGGCTGGAAGGATTTTGACCAGACAAAGCTACTGTATAAAGATCCACCGTGCTTAAATTATCTTTCGAATACAAAATAACCACAATAAAACCAAAATGACACACACAAACACACACACACACGCACGCACGCACGCACGCACGCACAGACACACACACAGACACACATATTCCAAAAAAAAATCATATAAAACCTATTTTGTACAAATATTTTTGTTACAAATGTCGTAATATGTTTCATGTACACAATAATGTTAGTCTCAATAAAGAT
Source organism: Heliconius erato demophoon (assembly GCA_018249695.1). Lineage (NCBI taxonomy): Eukaryota > Metazoa > Arthropoda > Insecta > Lepidoptera > Nymphalidae > Heliconius > Heliconius erato. Next base: position 5,293 of record DWQW01005760.1, read on the forward strand.
GAAAAGTGGAGACGAATCTGAGGAATGGAATTGAATTATTTCAATCGGCTTTGACATTTGATTTTTTTTTGATATTGCCGATAAAAACGTTTCATCGATTTATATTTTCAATGTTCCCAAGATAAATAGCTACAGTGTGTCTGGTGGAATGATTTTTTTAAGAGTATTAGGCCAAATTGTCTAAGGAAATAAAATTTAATTCTACATATTTGGAAAACGTATAAAAATTTTTACGTAGCGGGATTTGATCCCACGCCTCTTGTAAGGCGTCCAAGCGCTCTGACCGCAAAGTCATACGGCGGTTTCCAAGACGGTTTACGGTTTCAGGAGGCATTGCGTGTTGAGTTCTGCCACTCAACACGCAATGCCTCCAGAATTCGGCAAAAAGTGGGGAACGGAGTGTTTAACTTAACACTAGATTCCCTCTGCTTACCCTGCTGTGTGCAGGATACATCGTGAAGTTGATTTAATAAGTATTCCAGCTCACAGATTGTCAGGCTTACAATCAAAAATCCCAATGTGAATCTAAGCAACAAAGTGTGGTGGTGTAAAGATTCCTCTGAATATGTAGGTATAAGTTCTTCTTGCATAATTATAAAAAAGACAAGATATTAATTACCCTTATAAGTTTCCCAACATACCAAAAGTTAGATAGATATATTATCATATACATAGATAAGAGTAATATTGAAGTTGATTAATATTATGACAGATTTTTTTCTTAGTTTCACGATGTATCCCGAACGTAACAAGCTAGGCAGAGCTACGCTGCGAAAATATTAAATACTTAATTTCCTCAAGTGGGAATCAAACATACAACCCGTCGCGTTTACAGTCGTACGCTTGTACCCTTGCGCTATGACTTACTGAAATAATTTTATAATATTTAAAATCTTTTAACACATTAAGGGTAATATTTTAAATTTTTAAAATTTATAGCTATCCCAAAAAAAAAACAGCAACAATACCTTTGGCATACACGGAGTGTGGTTGCAGTACTTGCACAGTGACGCTGGTTGTGTGCAGCTCATCAGCTCGCAGTCTAAAGTGGAAGCATTCGGAGACCAGCGCGGCCCCTTCTTCTGTGACGTCGACGGCGGCGGTGCGGCGCGCGCGCACGCCTCGGCAAGCGCGCTCTTGGGTCACGCGGGCTACCACTTCGCGGCGTGCTGATGATGGATCCAGCTAAGGAAATATGTACGTTTTATGGTTTTTTTTGGTATGATTACTGATAAAATATGAAGTACCTATGTTGAAGATAATATCATAAATCTTGGGTCTAACATTTGGTTCTAATACCTATTAAGTAACACGTTTACTGTCACCATCTCCTTCGGAAGCAGTATTAATACAAAAAAACCATGTAAATAGTTGTAGATAATATTTTTTGCTTAAAAATGTTTCAGCAGATGAAATTATCAAAACTTTCAAAAGCCTTAATTTGAAGAAAACTGGTGACTTTTGGGACATATCTGTTAAAGTGCTTAACACTATTATACTTAATATTGCTACTTATCTTGCTTTAATTTTTAAAAATTGTGTAGTAATCCGGTACTTTTCCTGACTTAACGAAATATGTAGCATAATAGTGCCGCTTTACAAAAGTGGAGATAGATTTGACCCTGGAAACTATAGACCGATCTCTGTTTTGCCATCTTTATATAGAATATTTGAAAAATTTATATTTAACTAGCTCATAATTTTCTTGAATTTTAACAATTGTTAAATACTTTTTTTAGAAAAATTTTAACGTAGCGGGATTCGAACCCACGGCTCTTGGAAACCGTCCAAGCGCTCTGACGGCTAAGCCATACGTTCTCATCAAGCTACGTCAAAAATCTTGTACGCATGCTAAAACTTATTTATGTCAAAAAAAGCCCTGATATCTATTTATAACCTAAGAGCTCGAGTTTCTCTGCGAAATGTTTTTAAAGATGCATTACAGTTGCTTCACAATTTGTATACTATAATATTCTGTTTGTCCAACAACGTATACAATGTCATAGTAAAAGTAGGAGAGACATACGATAGGACTGAGAACTAAAGATAAGCTTATTACGAAAAGTTTTCGCCTCCAAAAAGTTAATAAATTTTTTATGGGTCTGAGTATACGTGTATATAATAAAATTATGCAATTTTCTAAGTTTGCCACTACATGACTACAATAATTTAAAGTAACTTTAAAAACAATACTAACAAGTAAAATTTATCACACCGTTCAAGAATATTTACAGGATAAAGATGTATGGAATTGATTGTGATGCAGGATAGCTGACAGTTTATGTAATAATAAAATTATACCGTTGATATTGAAAAGAGCAACTGTTGAGTCTCTTCCCGACTCTTCTCAGCAGAACTGCCTTTCGAGCCGGTGGTAGATTTTTTTTATACGTTCATTTGAAGAAAGTATTTACAATTACAATGTAATGTATTGAGTAATTACAATTATCTATTTGAAAAAATCATATTTTGAATTTGAATTTATACTGTACATAAATGTTTTAGTTTTTGAAGTATCTACAATTATTAATGTATAAACCCATAATTCCTGACATATATGATATAATTATGATTTTTATACTCAAAGGGCAGTCTCTCACGCAATCCATTGTAAGCAATTGTCATGATTTTATGTAGAGAGAATTTCCAATAAAATATTATGCTTAAATATGGCTCTTATAGCTCATAAACCGTTTGATGAATGATAAGCCCGTTCACATTACGGTGACATTATCATGTAAAATTACGTTAGCAAATTGCACAAAAATTATTGAAACAAAACAATATTTAATGTTTTAATATTTAACAAATTATAAAGATCATAATTTTCTGTATTAATTTACATTTTTCCCTTTATTTAAAATATATAGTTTTTATAAAATAAATTAGTAAAATAATAATAATTATTATTCGTAAGTTAATTCTAATTTATCAGTTTAAGTATTAGTCAGTAATTTGAAAAATTATGACCATATTACGTCTTTTATATCTGTTTTCATTTATATTTTTAAGATAAAAAGAACCTAAAATTACAAACTTATTTAATAAAAGAGTTTTTACGATGACATTTACAAAAAAAAATTGCCAGAAAAATATAATACCTTTAATCCTCGCGCTTCAATCACTGTCACAGTGAGCCGATGCAAATTTTCATTATATAGCAGCGAAACCTGAATTTCACCCAAATCGGATGTCGGATCCTGTACTTCCTGTCATAAATATTTAACAGTCAGTTATGTATGATGCAATAAACGCCTTCGTAACAGATATAGAAGAAAATAGTAATTGTTTTTTTAGCGTTATGCTAAGTCAGGTTAGAGGAAACCTAGTGTCACATAGACATTGTGTGTTGAGTGGCGGAACTTAACGCCGTGTTTTACCTCGAGGTCAGAACAAACAAATGAAAATTTAAATTTAAATAAAAATTTCATTTCCTCGTATGGGGATCGAACCCATAACCAGTCGGGATCACGGTCACACTTTGTGCCCCTGTGCTACGACTGGCTACGTTATAGTGTTCAATTTGAATCCAATCAGTTAACATTTTAAGTTAATTCACAAATTCTTACAAGCTTTTTACTACGTTATTTATATTTAAATATTTTATACGTTTTCTAAGACATTTTTCTATGCTTCGCATGAAATAACACTTAATAATCAATCAGTATCACGCTGTATCCCGCACCCAGTATGGTAGGCAGAGGGAACCTAGTGTTAAGATACTCTGTTCCCCACTTTCTGATTCGGATTCTGGAGGCATTGCGTGTTGAGAGCAGGCAGAACTCAACGCCGCGCTTTGCTTCGACACTAGAGCGTAAAAATGGTAATATAAATTTATGTAAATATTTCATCTCCTCGAGTGGGGATCGAACCCACAACCAGTCGGTTTTACAGTCACACTTTACGTCTTTATAACAAGACAATGATTAATAACTCAATTCGTACATATTGGGAAAATTCAAGAAACAAAAAAAAACCAACAAAAAAAATACAAAGAGACAAAGTTAAGCTTTGAACCAATCCTAAGTAATTTATATCAATTTATTACAAATATATTTGTTGTTGATAAATAGCAAGCATTCAAATATAAATAAGGGACGGTTTCTAACATTCGGGTAAACATCCCCCGAGAACAGTGAGGTCAGTGGCCGTAACACGAAAACTCAAGTAAAATCAAATATTAGTTTCACGCATCGAATGATTTATGTTTCGAGTCCTTCATATTGTGAAAACAACACACACACTGCCTATAATCCAAGTTTGTGGCCAATATTTCATCAAGTACTTACTGGAATTGAGGCCAGTCGTGGCGCAGCGGCACAAAGTGTGACTGTAATACTGTGTGTGTGACCAAGTGTGACTGGATATGATATATATTTACTTAAATTTATGTTTCCATTTCTTCGCTCTGGTTTAGAGTCAAAGCGTGGCGTTGAGTTCTGCCACTCAACACGCAATGCCTTCAGAATCCGGCAGAAAGTTGGGAACAGAGTGTCTTAACATTAGGTTCCCTCTGCCTACCCTGCTGTGTGCGGGATACAGCATGAAGCTGATTTATTTTTTTTACTTACTGGAATCATGAAGGCTATATTGGCATTGTAAAGTTTGATGGGAAGTACGAACATTAAAGAAAGTAAGTCGTTAAATACTGTAAAGAGTAATAAATTTGCAAGTTGTAGTGTTAAATGACGATAAAGAAAAGAGTGGGTCGTGATTTTCTTAAAATGTAGGCAGAGGCAAGGCAGAGGGAACCTAGTGTTAAGACACTCCTCTTTCTGCCGAATTCTGGAGGCATTGCGTGTTGAGTGGCAGAACTCAACGCCGCGCTTTGCCTCGACACCAGAGCGAAGAAATGGAAATATAAATTTAAGTAAATATTTCATCTCCTCGAGTGGGCATCGAACTTATAGTCGGTTTTACAGTCACACTTTGTGTCCCTGCGCCAGGACTGGCCTCGATACTATATTATTACAATTTAAATAACTTAAAATGTCGTTTTAAGTTATTTAAATTGTTATAATATTAAAAAAATATAAAGAGATATAAAGTAAAGTACGACATAGTTTATGGCGCAATTGGTGATGGCGTTCGCCTGGCTGAAAAATATGGTTTTAGGTCCGATATTTACTTTGAAGAATATAATAGTTGTTTCATAGGTTAATGAGTCATACAAATAATATTTTTTGGAAATAAAGGAATGGATAAATATTATTATTATAATTTCTTACGTTTACTTTAACACCAAAACTATATATATAATCTTAATTTTTTATCATTTTACAATATGAAATATGTTTTATTTTACCTTTTCAATATCCAATTTGTAAAGTTGTGGCTCCTCATCTGGGGCCACTCCCTCCAACTCGCTAAGCGGCAGAATTATGTGGCCGATAAGCTGTTTGTTTTTGCCAACCCTACCCGTGTCGAGGACAGATAACTTCAAAGTGAGATGCTCCAACTTTCCGGGTGGAATCTGTTAATAAAAGTCAATAAATACTGTTACAAAAATATGCTTTGATATTAGTCCCTTTTTAAGACATTCATCAAATTGAGTTTTTAATGGATTTATATATATAAAATAAACATAATTTAAGGCCGATCGTAGCGCAGAGGCACAAAGTGTGGCTGTCAAATCGAATGGTTGTGGGTTCGACCTTCACTCTAGGAAGTGAAATATTTATTTACAATTATATTTTCATTTCTTCGCTCTGGTGTCGGGCAAAGCGCGGCGTTGAGTTCCGCCACTCAGCCAGCAATGCCTCCAGAATTCGGCGGAAAGTCAGGAACGGAGTGTCTTAACACTAGGTCCCTCTGCCTACCCTGCTGTATGCGGAATACAGCGTGAAACTGATTTAAACATAATAGATTAAAGTAGAGCTATTCAAAAGGACATAAAAAGACTAACTGTTCAGAGTGACTCTAATTACTAGACTCAATTGATACTTATTGTATGCAACCAACTCATGATATAAAATGATATTTTATAATTTTTCAAAAGAAAAAATGACAAAAGTTACAGTTCAACAATAATATCGGTTTAACAATAACATGTTAAAATTGACATTATTTTTTTTAATCAATTATAAAATCATTAATTAAGAAAATAGTAAAGTAAAATTAAGAAAGGCAATTTTCTAATTTAATTTTATTTTTGTTAATTTATTTGCATAAAATTTAGTATTTGCAGACAATTTGAATTTCTCTTAAATTAAGCTAAGCTTTCCAAGTTGATTTGCCAATATAATATCTTTTAGCATTTAGAAGTTAGACATTTCGTTTTCATTTATTATAGTAAAGTTTTCGTTGATTATGTAGAAAAGTAATAAATGTATTTGAATACAGTATAATGAATATAATTAATATATTTAGAATTTCTATACAATTAATAAATAAATTATAAAAAATGTTTGCTAAAATTATTGATTCATTCATATATTTTAAAAAAATGTAAAAGAGTGAAATCGGCGACGATTAGTGACGCCGTCGTGGCGCAGCGGCACAAGCGTGCGACTGTAAACGCCATGGCAGTGGGTTCGAAATATTTAATATTTTCATTTCTTCACTCTAGTCAAGTCAAAGCGCGGCGTTGAGTCACGCCACATAACACGCAATGCCTCGGAAACTTCGGGAACGGCCTTTCTTAGTATTAGGTTCCCATATTACCTCTGTCTGAATATCCCTTATACAACGAGACACTATAAAATATATAAAGCTCAGTGGTTTTTTTATTCTTGTTGAATTTTGTAACTTTAAATCAACAAGAAACTTGACGGAAATAATAACTTAATTAGAACGTCTTGAGTTGAAAATTCCTTGTGAAACAATAAACACTTTGAACAGGGGCTAAAGTAGCTTCAGTTTTCTTTGAAAGTTATTGCAGGATTTTCCAGAGTCACGCATCGTTAGGAACGGCTTTAGAATATTAAAATTCTTTAGTAAAGGTGATAAAATTGTGATTTTATTACATAGTTTTATAAATATTTTGGATTGTAGTTATTCTCATTTAAAAATAGTTTAAAGAGCGTTATCTTTCGAGAGCTTGGAAAATGATAAGGGTAACTTATTTATATTCTTTGTTTTTTATTATTTAAAAATGAGGCAATATTTAATTTAAATATTTTTAGTTGTGTTTCGTAAAAAGTTCAACACTGCAATTTAATAATATATTTCAGAACACTTCATAAGTGGGTCAAACTATGAAGCTATTGTACATCAATTTTAATTAAAACATGCTTCACCGATCACGATAATAGTTTTATACAATGTTAAAATGGCCACTACGTAATATTTATTACGTTGTTTTACGCCTACCGCACGTACGTTGCCTTCACGTTGCCTCGAAAAGATGAAGACAAAACAAAAACTTTAAATTTAATAAATAATAAAAAAATATTCTCTTCCAGGTAACATTTGGATCTTGGAGATGTATAAAAAAAAATATATAGGCGTTTGGCACATCTGATGTCGATAGGTAAAGAATTCCATAGATGAGCAGCTTTAATAGTAAAAGAATTAGAGAAAAAGGAGGAAGAGTGAAGAGGAATTTCTAGTAAAAGATTGTTGTCAGAGCGAAGAGAACGTAAAAGAGTGTCATGAAGAAACATGAACTGTTTCTTCAAGTAAGGAAGAGTGAAAGAATTAAACAGCACAGGATAGAGAAGGTGAAGTATATGAGTAATCCTGTGAAGTCAGATAGGGAGCCACTTAAGCTTATTTCGAAAATCGGAAATGTGATCATATTTACGTACACCAAATATGGACCTGATGCAAAGATTTTGAAGTCGCTCAAGTTTATTCAATTGCTCCTCTTTAATGTCAAGATAACATACATCCGCATAATCAAGAATTGATAATAGCAGAGAGTTTGCCAGCGCAATTTTGGTCGGTATTGGTAGAAAATTGCGCAGCCTTCGGAGAGACGCAGAAGCAGCGTAAACCTTTCTACTTACCTCTCCTACATGTATTTCTCAAGACAGATGTTGGTCTATAACTCTACCTAGGTTATTTACAGTCTCGCTATATGGAATAATAATTCCATCGATTGTTAAAGGTGCAATTTATGAGTTATCCATCCATGAATCATCTAGGACGGTCAAAATAGATTAACTTTTAATAAGATTTATCGTCAGTCCAAAACATTTACTCCAAATAGAAATTTGCATAAGGTCATTGCTTATTCTCGCAATAGTACCAGGCAGTTCAATGAGAGTTTCTTGTGCGTAAATTTGTAAATCGTCAGCATACAGGGAGTATAGAGAAGAGATTTTAGGACATATAGAATTTATAAAAATTGAAAATAGAAGAGGAAACAATACGCCACCTTGAGGGAAGCCAGTACTGGTTAAGGACCATTCAAAATAGGAATCTTTTATTCGAATGCGCTGTCGGTGTCCATACAAGTAAGAATGAAACCTCTGGAGATGTGTGAAGACAGCGCAGTACAGTAAGTAGTATGTCAAAATCAACAGTGTTGAAGGCGTTACTGAAGTCTAGCAAAGTCAGTAACCTTTTGATCATCCAAACCTTATCTAATGTCATCGGTGATCTTGACTAAAGCAGTAGTCGTACTATGACCATGGCGAAAGCCTGATTGTAATGGATTTAACAGATTATGCTTTGAGACGAATGTGTTCAATTGATTGTGAACGAGACTTTCTAGCACTTTTGATAACAAAGGAAGAATGGAAATAGGACGATAATCAGAATAGGAAGACGGAGGTTTCGTCGGTATTGGGAAGATTTGGGCTTTTTTCCAAATGGAAGGGAAATCACCATGGAGTATTGAGTGGTTCAAAATGGATGTGACTATAGCAGTTAACAGGTCTATTATAGGAATGAACATTATACGACTAACGCTGTTAGCACCGACTGCATTCGACTTAACAGCTATAATGTCTCTCTTAACATCAGATTCAGTGAATTGATTAAATTTAAAGGAAGAAACCTCAGGAGTGGGTAAAGTGGAAATATAATTTAATGTTTTCAATTTATTTGTACTATCAATTGTACTGACAGAAGTGAAATGTTATTATGAGAATTGATATCTAGTGATTTATGAGGAACATTATGTTTTGCTTTCCCGACTCCAAGGGGTTTGAGAAAATTCCAGACTTAAGCTGGATCACCTTCATCAATTACTGATTTATAGATATGGCGTCGTTGAATATCTCTACAGACCCTGTTGCAGCGATTACGTGCCCTCACAAATTTCTCTCTATTGGTGACACTTGCATCAGAAACATATTTAGATTTAGCACGGTTCTTTTTTATTTGAACTTTTTTAATATCTGCAGTAAGACAAGGTGCAGGGAGATACTTCATCCTGATTTGACTGGAGAATGGGTATCGTAGAGTTTTATTAGAAGTGTTAAAAATATCTACTTGTTCATCAATTGTATGTGCATCATCTATTACAGACCAGTCGATTTTACTGGCATCTACGTATAAGCGCTCCAAATCCATACCTTCAAAGTTACGCTGGAGAAGCTATCCTTGATTTTGCTTTGGGAGGGTTAACTTTGTACGATATATAGAGAAGATCATGATAGGAGAACGATAGCGGATACTGGCCATGCCTCATAATATGATCTTTGGAAGATGCTATAATTAAATCAAGAAGAGAAGGATTACTATGTGAAAAGTGATGAGTTGGGGCTAAAAGTAAAATATTTAAATTAGCAGCATTTATGCAAACGACATGCTCTATAGTCGTTTTTAAGAAGACAGGTATTAAAATCTCCCATTATCAAAATATGCTCATAAGAGGGCATACATTGATCCACCAGGACTTCAAGTGACGAGAAGTAATCGACAGTAAGATTTGGACTGTAAAAAACTCCAAGTAGAACCCTTATATGTCTTAAAATTACTTCAATAAATAGGTGCTCAGCGTGTGCGCTGCCCATTGTTTGTGATGTATCCAAAATTGAATGAGGTATATGAGTACGCAGGTAAATTGCTACACCTACACCAATTCATCCAATACGATAATCTAATCAAATGAAATCCCGGCAGTGAGTAGGAAGTGGACATGGTTTTAGCCATCAGATACTAAAATTGCATGTTTGTTTTTACTTGTGAATGATGATAAAACATCAGAATAATGTGCTGGAATACTCTGGGTGTTAATATGAATTACGTTAAAATTTTCCGGGACATCGGAGGAATATGAATTACCAATTTCATAAAGTGGTGGGATGCTATGGAAACTTTCGTTGGTGTCAGTGCCTTTGAAAATTGAAGATTAAGAAAGAAAGGAATTATTACTAGTATCGTGAGAAATTAATAGAACACACCCGCTAGTTGCAAGAAAGAAATGTACAATAAAAAAAACACTTTTAAAACAAAAATAAACTACAAAACTTAATTAACAATAAAAATATATAAATAAAAAATCGTTTAATAATAATAATAGTATATCTGTAATATTACAAAAAAACTTAAATAGTTTTAAATGAGTATTAAAAACAACAATGTCGTAAAACATGATACATATAGACATCATGAGAATTAAACAAAAACAAAAGTAACCTGTAACCCAAATATAATGAACAAAAGAAATATATCATTCCACTTACTTAAAAAATATATAATAATAAGAAAACCAAAACATTATTAGCAACAAAATAAAGAATCAATATTCTATGTTACAAGAATCCAAACTACATATTTGTCATAATTTATCTGTCTTTGACAAATAAGCAATTAGGTGGAAAAAGTAACCATTACTTTAAAGTAAACAAAGACTTTATTTAATATTAAGTAATTTTCTTGTAATAAAAATAATACAGAGATATTAGTTAACATTCTTTAAAATCGAGACATCGAATAATAATAAAACGGTATTAGTTAATAACAGAAGAAGGCAAGCTGACATCAAATTTAAATGAAATACCACCATACACAAAAAGCTAACTAACTAACTAAAGATATTATTATTTTAATAAAAATAAAAGATCAAAAGAGTTTTTAGAATCTCTCTTCAATAGTTTTTCCGCCACTTAGCACATGATATCTCGAATTCGGGCGGAAAATGAGGAAGGGAGTGCCTTGGCACCTCACCCTATATTGAAAAAATCGAAGTCTATATGAGCCCGTCGTGGCCCTGGGGCACAAGGGTGTGACTGTAATGCGACGTTTGTGGGTTCGATTCCCACTCCAGAAAATTTAATATTTATAAATTTATATTTCTATTTCTTCGCTCTGGTGTCGAGACAAAGAGCGGTGTTGATATTCGCAACTCAGCACGCAATGCTTTCAAAATTCAGCGTAAAGTGGGGAGTGTTTTAACACTAGGTTATCTCAGCGTACCCTGTTTATTTTTTTATTTTTGATTTAATTTCAATATAATGTTTTGTGTAAACATTTATTATTGTTTTTATACCTTAATATAGGTACGTTGAAAATAAGCAAATCCTTTCTTATGAAATTTTCTCATTAAAATTTAAAGTAAGTCGAAAATAGCTGCACATATTTATTTAATGCAATAATATTTTTTATTAAACAGAAAGTTAAACTAATGCTATCTAAAAACTGTAGGCATAAAAAATCAGCTTCACGCTGTATCCCGCACACAGCAGGAAGGCAGTGGGAACCTTGTGTTAAGACAATCCGATCCCCATTTTCCGCCGGATTCTGGAGGCATTGCGTGATGATTGGTGTAACGCAACGCCACGTTTTGCCGCAACACCAGATCGAAAAAATGAAAATTTAAGTAAATATTCCATGTCCTTGAGTGGGGATAGAACCCACAACCAGCCGCGTTACAGTCACACTGTTTGCCCTTGTTCCACGGCTGGCCTCAGTAGAAACACTAAAAATTTCAATATTAATATTTACATTTCGTACTAACGAACTAAAACTTAGAAATTCAACATTTGAAAAAGCTAAAAAGAATTTATAAAAAGGAATAAATATTAGCACATTTTATTATTAAACCTAATTAATTAGTTTACGAACACTCACTTGGTAAACAAAAGTCTCGTCGTAGAAAGGGTTGCACGT
>DWQW01005761.1:0-17294 GCA_018249695.1 Heliconius erato demophoon
TGTGCAAAGAGTAAGATTGAGAAGTAACGCGGGTGATCTGGTATTGATTAGTGATGTGGATCAATGGTAATCGAAATGAAAAATGAATGAATCAATTAATAAGATAATTTCGTTTACATAAATATTTCTCCTTCACTATCATCTGCCCCTATATGTTGGTTTGCCTATCATTGTGTTTGTTATTTGTAACTATAAATTCTATATCTTTCATAAATAATAATATATAATTTCAAAAAATAATGTAAAAATCTTTTTTTTTATAAATGATCGGAATTTGTCAATGTGTTATAAATAAAAACAAATTTAGATTCTTAGCTTTGTTCATCACTTGCATTCTGCTCTTAATTAATTTTCTACATAAATAAGTAATTTTATAACCGAAATATTATTATCTACAACAATATTAACATATCTTATCCTAAGATCTACATATATAAGGATTTATAAGACACGCGGATATCCCACACAACACTAGCACTGATTAGCGTACAACAGAGTGTGAGTGTACGTTGTTATGAATAAACCTGCGTGTGTGTGTGTAGCGGCGCATTAAGTATGCTTTGGATTTTATTATTTAATGATTCATCTTAGGGATGTAGAAATAGTCAGGAATGCTTGCGCCGTTCGCGTTGAAAAGCCAGTAATAATAGAATATTGGCACATCTGCCCCACAGTATAAGTTTTAATGTTATTACTCTTCTGCTGTATGATATCTCGTTCCAGATGTATTTTAAGAGTGTTTTATGTTTTTTAATTGCGATCTGTGGATTATTTTTTTTCTATTTTAACTTTTTTACAGCTTCTCATAACGACCACCTGAATGATGACAGAATTAATATTGTTTATGAAATTATATTTGACTGAATCGTGCGATAAATTTTGAATGTGGCTGTTATAATATTCTTAGATTTTATTATAGTGTTACATTACGCTTCCTCTCTGATACATATTTTGTAATACACAAGAAAGTTTATATCAACTGAATAAAATTCTCGTTTAATATTGCCTTTGCTTTGGATAATTTAATATGTGTATCTTCTACAAAAGTGGCGTCAATAGAAACAAAAACTTTCCTACATGTATGGCGATCAAGAACAAATGACTTGAATTATTTTATAAGATTAGAAACCAACAATAAGTAAGAAAATAGCGTCACTCTTTGTAATATGAATTATGAAGAAACACAATGATCGTTTCATAACAGCAACACGAAAATGCTTTAATCTGAAATTAACGTGTACCACCGCCATTATATAATGACCCATCAGATCCTACCCAAGTATGGGAGTGGGTTGAACTTAACAAAATTTGGGGGCTCATGATATCTTGGACAATGTGGACTAATCTGACGCCATTAGTATAGATCATTAAATATGAATTATAAAATATAATAGTAAGCACAAGAAAGGCAATCACGCCGACCATTATTAGATTAAATATCTCACAGTTCCGTCAGCGTAATTGTATTTTACTTACGGGGATCTATCGTATTTTATATGTGTATGGTGTTTTTATTTCAACTACATATGTTAGGGTAGGCAGAAAAAACTTAGTTAAACACTACATTTACTCCCTTTTGCCCATTTTTTGAGACATTGTGTGTTGAGTAATCGAGCTTTGATATACTGGAGAGGGATAGTAAAAATATCTCTAAGTGATATTTATCTTTGTCCTGTAGCTCCTCTGGTGTTACACGAGGTTGTGGGTGGCAGTGATCACTTACCATCAGGTGACCCGTACTCTCGTTTGCCTTATCTCTTTCCATAAAAAAAAAACTTAAAATGTAATATATTTTGTTTCAAGATATACATCATAAATCAAGGAATTGATAGCATTATTATTATAGAATTAGTGAAATATTAAATGACTTTCCACTTTTTAAAAAAAATAATTTTAATCAAACTAAAGTACTTAAAAAAATCTAATAATATATTTCTATTCAAAGTGGGCCAAGCGGACTAAAATTTGTTGTAAATAATGTCCTAGCATAACCAGTAAACAATAGTAAACTGGAACTGAAATGACTAGCTTGTTCAATCAAAGTGTGAGAAAAGTAACTAAAATAATTATGTTAAATTTATATACAAATGTTAAAGTACAACATTTTTTTTACTTACCATATCCTAAGAGAAGTGTGAAGCGATCAGCAATCAAGTCCTGTAAGAACAAATAACATAGTGTTAAAAAATATTTGGAATCGTATAAAAAAATAAACGTAGCGCGATTTGAACCCATATCTCTTGCAAGCTATTGAACACATTAATTATTTTATTTTAAGATATAAAATGTAATACGTAACTAACTTAAAACATATTTAGGGCTGATCAAGATTGGCTAGTTGATAATTTTTAGTTCTTAAAATCAAATAAATCAGCTTCACGCTGTATCCTGCACAAAGCAGGGTGGGCACGGGGAACCTAGTGTAAAGACACACCGTTCTTCACTTTTCGTCTAGTTCTGGAGGCATTACGTCTTGAGTGGCGAAACTCAACGCCGCGCTTTGCCTCGACATCAGAGCACAGAAATGAAAATATAAATGTAAGTAAATAATTTATCTCCTGTGGACAATGGATATTGAGTTATTGAGTTCTGAATAGAGTCCAGCAGAATTTGAGAGTATGAGCAGAAAATTGAGTTTAATAAAATGGAGTAAAAACCAGGATCTAATACCAGAAAATTTACAATTTTTACCAGAAATTGCTATGTTTCATATTAAATAGAATATTTTAACACAGTTTTTTGTGTCCCCAATGCGGGAAAAAAAACATTTCCCAAGCGGAGATCTAACTCCCAATCATTGTTTTAACATCAGACCCTGTCTCCCTGTACCACGACGGCCTCAAAAAAAAGTTATTAAATATTTTTAATCAATTTCACGTAAACATAAGTCAAATTTCGTTCTAAGTTCAAAGTAAAACATATTTTCTAGTTGACAAATTTATCAATATAATAATTGCTTCGTTTAGAGTCAACAACGATAATATCTGAAATGATGAATTGTAATAAATAATGTAACGCGAGGACAGTATTAAGGAAATCAGGTTGAAATACCAGGTTTAAAGATCAGGTTAAACGTAGTTTTTATTAATCTATTATATATAATATATATAAAACTTGTTTGTCTGTTATTTCAAAATAATTATATTTTTAAAGTACACATTACTTTATACACGTGCTAAAACACAAATCAACGGCTTATTATATTTTTTTTGTAAATTATTAAAGCTTCTTTTTATCACATATCGCGGGATCGGAATCGGTTTTGCAGAAAAACCACCTAAATAGACATTTTATAACGAAACCGCTAGTTAATTAAATATAAAAAAAAAATGTTATTTTAATTTTAACTGCAACGATATCGTTGCGCATTCCAAATTTATCTCTATTATGTCAAGAGTCGTCAGTTCAATATCAGGATGTCTGTAAAATAATTTATGGAATTTTCGTTTTACCGATTTGCTTGGACATAGTGTACTTTTTTAGCTTCACACTGTACACATAGTTGGGTAGACAGAAGAAACCTAATGTTAAAACACTGCTCCCCATTTTTTACTAAATTCTGGAGGCATTGCGTATTGAGTGGCGGAGTTCAACACAGACTTTTGCCTCGACACCATAGCGAAGAAATGAAAATTAAATTAAAAATTTGATTTCCTCGAGTGGGAATCGAACCCACAACCTGTCGCGTTTACAGTCACACGTTAATGCCTCCGATGCGCCACGATTGGCCTCAATTTATAATTTCACTATTAATCATAATTAAGTTATTAAGTGAGAGAAGTGTGAAATTAAAAATATACTTAATGCTGAAACTTTCTGTGTACTAAAGAATAAATTTAATTGTATTCACTGTATTTAGACTATATTCTAATTGTTAGTAATTTTTATTATAATGCTTATGAAAATATGTTTTAAGTAAATAATTTTCTTTGCCTAAAAAAATATTTTGCTTAAAAGCTGCTATTTTTATCTTGTTAGCAGAGCAGGAAAATGACAATGATAAATTTTCCCGAGTAGGAATCGAATCTACCATCATCGTATTAAGCCAGACCAGACATATGCTGTGCCACTACGCCACGACGACCACAATAATTTTATTTATAAATTATTTATAATACATGTGGAGTAGTGGAAATTAACGCCAAAATTTGTATTGTAACCAGAGCGAAGAAATGAAAATATTAAATAAATCGTTCCCCAAGTGGGAATGGAGCCCACAATCATCACATTTACCAGTCTTTTATATTTTGGGCCTCTGCCACATTTTTTTTTATATTGTGGAGTGATTGGGAAAACTTAATGCAGCATTTTTGTTAAAGATGAGAAATGTATATATTATTGACAATGTAATTTAGATAAAATTGCAGCCATCATAGTTAGGACCCACGACTCAAATACATCCATTAAGGAAATCATAAAAAAATATAGAGATATTTTAATTTTTAATTTATTATTCAACTAGTCTAAAAATTCAATAAAAAACAAAAAAAATCTACGAAAATGTTATTCATATAATAAAATATCGCCATCAACGTTTTTCTTCATTAATGACATAATACACTGTAAGTATACCCGTTGTACAATCAGTACGCATCATTAGCTACGGTTTAATCCGTTTTGGGCAACGGAATTATCAGATTCCGTCACACTTGGAACTAAGTATTTGAACTCCTAATGAGTTTTAGTAACGCAATAAAGTCACTCCGTATAATGAAGTCAGTTTATTGTTTGTGAAAATATTTATGATGTATGGATGTAGCTGGTGAGGTCAGTTGTGGCGCAGTGGCACAAGGTCGAACAAAGTCGAAGCCAACAAGGTTCGATGCCCACTCCAGGAAATTAAATATTTAATATTTTCATTTATTCCCTCTAAAGTCGACGCAAAAGCGTGGCTTAGAGTTCCGCCTACTGAATACAGTAGGCAAGGCCTCCAGACATCAAAGCTGCGCTTAGCTTGGAGTGTCTTACCGTAGAGTGTCTTATCACTAGGTTCCCTCTGCCTAACCTGCTACATGTAGTATACAGCGTGAAACTGAAAAAAATGTAGCTGTATGTATCATGAATGTTTCTTAGCATATTCTATGAAAGTATAGTATAATACTCATTTTTTTTAGTTTATTGTAAAATACATTAGCAATGAATGTAATATTATTAATTTAAAAGGCGTATACATGGTCATTAAAGTGGTGTAAGCCCGTCAACTTGTGAGTTCTCTTCCCACTAGAGGAAATGAAATATTTAATATTTTTATTTCCTCGCTCTTATGGGGCAAAGCGCCGCGTTGAGTTCCGACACTCGATACGCAAGACCTTCTAAACAATAAAAAAAACGACTTCATTACTAAAATTATATAATATTTTACTTTGCTACAAACTAGCTTTATTATTATTATAAAAAAACTATTATTAAATTCTACCTACTCCTCTACTTTCTCATTCTCAAAAAAAGATTACATACTTTAGCTATATATATATATAAAGTTTGTCTAATCGTACCGAGTTATTCACAATAAATGGCAGTCCGTTCGTCATACGCACCTCCTTGTATTTCCGACAACACATCGTACTGTAATACATTATAAATTAGGGACAAGAGCTTAGCGCGATCAGATGCTGTGTTAATTTCGTATATTATTCTTGTG
This sequence comes from Heliconius erato demophoon, assembly GCA_018249695.1. Taxonomy (NCBI): domain Eukaryota; kingdom Metazoa; phylum Arthropoda; class Insecta; order Lepidoptera; family Nymphalidae; genus Heliconius; species Heliconius erato. Next base: position 5,642 of record DWQW01005761.1, read on the forward strand.
TCAAATTAATGAAACTCAGTTGTATGTAAGTGTGTATTGTTTTTTGTTTGTTTGTTTGTATAACATTCTAACGGTAGTTTGTGATATTTTAGTCTTTGTTTACCAATCTCCAACAGTTTCTGTGCTAAGAGTGCAATAAAACTTTAAAAATCTCATAAATATTTAATAAATAGCATTCTCTATTGCCAAATTATAAATCAGCTTCACGCTGTATCCCGTCCACAGCAGCGTAGGCAGAGAGTACCTAGTGTTAAGAGACTCCGTTCCCCACTTTCCATCGAATTCTGGAGGCATTGCGTGTTGAGTGGCGGAACTCAACGCCGCGCTTTGCCTTGACACCAGAGCGAAGAAATGGAAATATAAGTTTAAGTAAATATTTCATCTCTTCGAGTGGGGATCGAACCCACAACTAGTCAGTTTTACAATCACACTTTGTGCCCCTGCGCCACGACTGGCCTCGAGGTTTAACACTAGGTTTCCTCTGTCTACCCTGCAGTGTGAAGCTGATTCAATTTAATTTTTAATTGATGTCCTCGCTCTGGTAACACAAAAAACACACACAAAGCGGTACGTTATTATTTTAAAATGATATTGAACTACGCTATAGAATAGCTCAATCAAGGTTAGTCCTTACATACTTATATAAAAATAATAATTACTATAATTATTATTAATAATATTTTCAATAAAAAATAAGAAAACGATACAATGTTAAATGCGATCAGTTTATCATTCATATTTCCGACAAGACTGACGCTGTGTAATTCATTAAGGAGGCACGACCTCGCATGGTTACCTTCTCTTCATATTATCTCAGAATGTTTGTTTCATTAGAAATGGCAAATGCAGTTTGTGGTGTGAAATGTATTACAAATATTATATTTTAGAATATCTCTAAATGAAATGAAATAAAATATATTTTTTTATTTTCTATAAATATTGTAAAAATATCTTCTTCTTATATCTTAACATTATAGCTAATTAGTAATTTAGTGGAGACGGTAAGACAGTAAGACATCTCGTTGTCTATTTTCCGCCCGAATTCGAGACATTGAGTTTAGTTGAGTGGTGGTACTTAACGCTGCGTTTCGTATTATTTAAGGAGCATCAAATCAACAGTCGCTGCTTCACTGCCCCACGATCGCCTCATATGATTCATATCTTGTTATTGTTTTTTTGACGTTTTTAGGTTGTTAAGTAAGTATGTAACGGGTTATTTAAATATTTAGTTATGTGAAGTTTTACAGTCCCACTTGACCTGTACTGGAAAGAAAAATAAATTACTGAGATAGCTAAGATAGAATTATTATTGATTTTAATTTAGATACGACGAAGCACGGTAAGCTTCAGCATTCTGAACCAATCAATCTTCATATTTATGAAATTTAAAAAAAACATTATGTACGATAATACTCATAATATAATACATTTAGTTCAGTAAACTTATATAATGTTCAAATGGTGTAGTCTAGAGTCCCGCTACTTAACTTGTAATGTTACAAAAATTATGCAAAAATAAAAAACGGTTCTCCGTTTCCTACTTTCTGCATCTGCTTGACACTAGATTCCCTGTAAATGGCTTTGCCTCAATACTAAAAACAGCCTTAATTTCAACAATAAACATAAATAACAAAATAAAAACATAAAATTATACAATATATTAGTAAAATTACAATATTTATTCACAACATATAATTATTTATATTTCCATTTCTTCGCTCTGGTGTCAAGGCAAAGCGCGGTGTTGAGTTCTGCCACTCAACACGCAACGCCTCCAGAATTCGACAGAAAGTGGGGAACGGAGTGTCTTAACACTAGGTTCCCTCTGCTTACCCTGCTAGGAAATGCTACTAAAAATGCAATATCTATTCACAACATATAATTCCTTGATCTATGCGCCTCAGTGTGATAATTTATTAATATCCTACTCTATGTTTGGGTTCCCTAGTGATCAATGTTGCCTCCCCATAAGAGTTTTGTTTTCGTGATTGCTCTTTCTTAATCATACTTTCTTAATTAAGGAGAAGTTGCGAGTTCGAAGTTAATTTGTGACGATCGAGCCGATAACGTTCGTTCTGCTGTTAATTAGTTAGAAACATAATGTTGCTTTATATGGTTCGTGTATTGTTTAATGTTGTTTGTTTTAACAATCTATTATTGTTGTTGTATTTCATTATAATTTCTTATTTAATTATATGAAAAATGTGTATTGTATTGTTTATTTCGTTTTTCTTTTAACTCAACTTTTGAATTGTGTACGCGAAATATAGAAATATATATATGTATAAATTTGTGCCATGCCGCTTCTTCGGTTATTTATTAAATATTTAACGTGGAACTCAAATATTAAGTTCAATTATTTATTTTTTTCATTACAAGTCTCATTTGACTTGTAATAAAAAAATAAATAGGTTACAAAGAAAGTGGAGAGATAGAGAGCGTTAATTGTACTATTACATTAATCAATAATTGCTTAAAATCCTCATATGTAAACTACAATAATAATTTAATATACATATTTGCCGATAAATCACAGCTTTGACTTCCCAGGTTCCCCCTACCTAAACCCAAAAAAAAACCTTTATATAAACAAGACTGTTTGTATAAACAAAAGCGCGGAAAATTCTAATACGATTACACAACAGAGCACGCTTTCACAATGCTATCCGAATCTTTAGCCGTGGGGGTATTCCCCTATCAATCTAGCAGATGATAGCCCTACGATGGCTGAGATGCATAATGCCCCTCAGATAGCTGTCTCAGGCACGAAGCCTCCAAGGTTCGCAATTTATAGTTTCACGATCTCAAGCCAGTTCATTATTAAAACGGTCCGGTACGTGGAGGTGTTGCTGGTGCCGCGGGCCCTACGCCAATTACTCCGGCTGCTATACTTGTTCGACTTTAACAACATCACTTGACTTTTAGTGGTTCTGTTCTATTTGGATCTTGATTTCCTGGTGGTTTCTTTGGTATTTTATTTATGGTGTTAACTTATTAAATAATGATTGTATGTGTCAGTTCAGTGGATTAGGAGCACAGGCGTGTGTTGTGAGTTCGATTCTCATTCGGTGAAATTAAATATTAAATATTTTAATTTATTCACTCCGGTGTTGGGGCAAAACACGGCGTTGAATCTCGTCACTCGACACGCATTGTCTCAAGAATTCGGCATATTGGGAGCTTATTGGGGCTTATCCCGCAGGATACAGCGTAAACCTTAAAAAATATTAAACATAACGATGTTATATTCATACATTTATAAAAACACTAAAACAAAAAAAAACAATAAGAATCGCAAACAAACAGAAAGCTCGACCTCTAAATCAATATAATTATGATGTTAACAAGTATAGAATACAGATACACTTGTAATGACGTACATACATACATACGCTCGATCCAAAAAGATCGAAAATCCATTAGTAGGATAAAACGGTGGCGATTAAACACCGAACTAAAACAATTTTCTTCAACTTCAACAAACAAAATCGATTGGGGCTTAATTGCAGTCTGATCAATAGCTAATTGTGTTCCCCACACGTACCTATAGATACCTTCCCACCTACCTCTACCTACATACCTCTACCTATATACCTATAGGCGATAAAGTATAATTACTGGCTGCCGTCCAAATAAATCGATCTACATCAAAACGCGAGGTTAATTCATCATTTAGATATTACAACGCGATTGAAGCTTACTGTTTTTAATTTCCAAAATTACAAATCTAAATTCGATCGGAGTCGGTTAAAGGTGTATATGTAATTACTATGTCGTAAATTGGTCACTGAGGGCTGGTGTAAAGCCCGCTTCACACTGACCGATTTCGGTAATCACTTTCATTTCGTATAGCACGACATTAATTAAAATTTTGTTTCGTGTTTCTTTAAGTTAATTTTTTTCCTTGGCTAGTAATTATAGGGTGCGAGGTTAGAAGGGCAGTACGGTGACAAATAGCGTTGTATTGATTGTGGTTGTGCGGCGTTTAATTCAAATTAGTGACTCTAATTGAGGCCGTAGTGGCACTGGGGCACAAAGGTGAGACTGTAACGTAACCGTTGTGGGTTCAATCTCCAGTCGAGCAAATGGATTATAATTTATCAATATTTTAATTTATTCGCTCTGGCACCAAGGCAATTGGCGGAGTTTAGTTCCGCCACTCAACACGCAAATAGCAAATACCTCTAAAATTTGGCGGAAAGTGGGGAACAGAGTGTGTCAACCTCTAGGTTTCCTTACAGTAGAGTAGACTACCCTGCTGTATGAGGGATACAACATGAAGGTAATTTAGTGAAACTAATAGGTTTTAAGTGTAGATTTTTGTCGCAATGCGCTCCAATTAATGACTAAGTAATTTCCTAGGCCATAAATTATATATATTTGGGTCAGTATTTACTTCTATAGCGTTGTTTGTTAGTTGAGACACAATACTATACAAAATACCCTAACCTAACGTCTAACAAAAGTTTGACAATTTTTTGAAATTTTACATAATAATTTTTGTTTAGAGGTCAGTCATGGTGCAGGGGCACAAGGGTGTGAGTGCAACGCAACTGGTTGTGAGTTCGATTCAAACTCGAAGAAATGAAATATTTATTTAAATTTTCATTTTCATTTCTTCGTTCTGGTATCGAGGTAAAACGCGGCGTTGAGTCTCGCTACTAAACCTACAATGTCTCCAGAATCCGGCGGAAAATGGGAAATGGAGTGTCTTAACACTAGGTTCCCTCTGCCTAGCCTACTGTGTGCAGGATACGTTGTAAAGCCGATAAATTATACATATTTGGGTCAGCATTTACTTCCATAGCGTCATTCATTAGCCTCGTCTCAACAAAAATCCATTACCATGCGATTAGAGCAGTCAAAATAGAGAACTGGTTTAGTCGAGATTCGTGACTTGTGAGATTTTACGTGTAATAAGGCTGTGTACACAGTGCTCGTCGAGTTATTAATTATCGGGTCGACAGCAAACACAGAGCGGCTACCGGACTGCGCTCTGCACACACAGTGTTTACCCAGCGAGACTCGCAACGAGGCGGCGTGGTAGAATCTCATTACAGCACTTCTTGGAAAATTAGAAGTGAGAAATGGACTTAAAAAGATAATGCTAGCTTGTCGATTTTTGATGTTTTTGTTTCCTTATTATCACGTTGCTGACGCTGTTTCTGATCTTCTCGGAAGGTTGGCTGGTTGGCTTTAATTTTTTTTTGTGGTAACCAAAAATCTCTTAGACACACGTCAATTTGGATGTTTAAGTTTTTAATTAGTTTTGGTATTTTCGTGTGTGAAGTGGCTTTAAAGTGGCTGGTAATGGATTACAAGGTTCGTTGGGTATTTTTAGATGGTAGTAATTTTGAAAAATATTTACAATATCTAACAATAGCACTAGTATTCTCATTTATTTTTTTAACTTTTTATTAAAATGCAACAGTTAAATACTAAAACTAGTTCAAATTCTCAAAATAAAAGCACACATATCTCTAAATCAGTCAAACGCTCAACTTTCCTTAAGCAAAACACATAAATCTCTACATTTCTACCTGTTCGTTCCATACTTCGGCGTCTATTGAATTTCGTAAAAAACTTCAACTTCGTGGCTTACTTATTGAGAGCACAAACATTTACCACCGTACAAGTGACCGAGTTTGCCCGACACTCGACACACACGACACTGCACAGAACAATCACTTTTTATCCAATACTTATATATCTGTTTTGTATTTTACAAACGGACATACTGTATTTTTATATTAATATACATATTTAATTAGTTTAATTTCGTTTTTATGAGTTGGGCGGGCGGCGACGAGGCGTGCGCGGGCGCCGACTTCTGATCGGTATTGGCGTGTAACGCCTCGATACACGTAAAGTTTGTGTTACTTTAAGCCTCACTGTCAATAGACGCTTGTTAGTCGTATGATGTTCTCTAATTAGTGTACTAATGTGTAGTCCATATATAGAATATGCTGGAGAAATTCCATGTGAGAAAGTAGTAAAATTTATAATAAATAGAGATGGAGAGTAAAACATGATAATCAGTAAATGAGCAGAAATAATAAATGTGTTAAATACAATATTGAAATTTAATTAATATTTTTATTATTCCAGATTAGACGTAGTGTAGTGGGATAGTGTCAATAAGCGCCGTGGTTGTGGGTTCGATTCCTACTCGGAGGAGTAAAATATTTTCATTTACTGACACCGGTATGATCTGAAACTGAGTGAACTGATTGTTCTAACTAGCTAGGTCTAGGTTATTTATCTATCCTGCTACATAAAATATAAATAAAGCGCAAAATTAACAACAAAATTTTCTGGTAAAGTAAAAAAATATAGTCAATGATATTGAGAAAATTTCTGCCAAAATAATTAATATGTCAAAGTACAACGTACTTATAAAAAAAATACAGCTTCCTGTAGGTATCGAATAATGTCTAACATTATTCGGTACTCAACTCCGAAAACATTAGCATCTGAAAAAATAATGTTTATCGGTCGAAGCGTTTCCACGCAATCGTAACGGATGACTCCATTCTTAATTTTTATCGGGACGTGGAAAGTTATAATGAGATTAATCTATTTTGGACTACACTTAGTATAAGAATACTCTGCGATATTGGCCGTTTTATTCGAGATCGACCTTGCTGTTTAAATGAAGGTGTTGACATAGATCGTTGATTTAGTACCGTTTCGACATAGGTTTATAGATATTTGTTACAGAAGCTAATTCTTTAATGTTCAAACATGTTACTTATGTATATTTTAGTCTTTATGTAACGAAAGTATAAATATATAAAAGTATAATTTATAAAAAGTTACCAACAAAACGAAATTTATTGTAAAAAAAAACACCTTCACGCTGTATCCCGCACACAGCAGGGTAGGCAAAGGGAACCTAGTGTTAAGACACTCCGTTCCCCACTTTCTGCCAATTCTGGAGGCATTGCGTGTTGAGTGGCAGAACTCCACGCCGCGCTTAGCCTCGACACCAGAGCGAAGAAATGGAAATATAAATTTAAGTAAATATTTCATCTCCGTGAGTGGGGATCGAACCCACAATCAGCCGGTTTTACAGTCACACTTCATGCCGCTGCACCACGACTGGCCTCTATTTACTGTAAAATATACAAAATTATATGACATTTCATTATTTGACGACCCATTTTAAACATTCGCAAATTCACAACTGTAGTAGTTTATATAACATATTATAACTCGATACAATGTAATAAAAAAATCTTAGGTAAGGAGAAATAATAAGAGTAGAAAATATCAAGAGCAATACTTAAATAATTATCAGCTTCACGCTTAAATAATTATCAGCCGCACTCAGTAGGGTAGGCAGAGGGAACCTAATGTTAAGACGCTCTGTCCCCCCCTTTCTGCCGAATTCTAGAGGAATTGCGTGTTGAGTGGCGGAACTCAACGCCGTATCAATGTCACGATTTGGTAAGACTGGGTGGTGGTGTTGGGATCACACAATTGAACAACGGGAAATCGAAGGGGAGGAGGAGTTAGTACTATGTTGTTTCTCATTCACGGTACTATGGTATGTGGGTGACAAGAATACAACGTAGAGACGTTCGAATCGTTGGGGACTCAATGATCTGTGAAAGGCTTGACACATTGGCCTTATGTAAAGACGTCTCCTTGCTGTGCGTTCTCTACCGCAGTTATCATGGGGACTGTTCTGAAGAACTGTTTGACCTGTTATCTGCCGCCGAGTCCTCTAACGACATAGTACGTTACAAACTTAAGAATCAGCCACGTTATCTGGATACGTGGCACTCCACTAGTGTGCAATTTCGTAAGAACTTCCTTCCACGCGCCACACGAGTGTGGAATGCTCTACCAGCATTGTTTCCAGGTCGATATGACATGGGTAACTTGAAAAAGCTCGTCTATCTCCATCTCAAAGGCCGGCAACGCACCTGCAGCTCCTCTGGTGTTATACGGGTCGTTGGCAGCGGTGATCACTTACTATCAGGTGACCCATACGCTCGTTGGCCTTGCCTTCTTTTTCAATAAAAAAATAAAACAAAAAAAAATGTACATATAAAATCACACTTTCGTCTACCACCGCAGGTTCCCTCTGCCTTGCTAATACCGGGATAAACCGTCCAGCTGAAAAAAAAAATCACAATTCTTATTAAATGTCGTTAGTTATAATTGGTAGAGTTAATTAGAGCATTCACTAATAAAGCCGATGGTTCTAATTAATCTAATCAGGTCGAGCGGCGACGGGTCGCAGTCATTAATTACGCCAATCTTGGACCGCCAAATCTGTGACATTTATTTGCGTTCTTCAAAATATTCTTTGAAAGAAAATATTTTTTTTTCATGTCAATTTTTTTTCATGTCTATTTTTTTCATAAAAAAATGTTTTACACATTTAATATATTTATATTTAAGGTTATTATGAGGCCAGTCGTGGTGTAGGGCACAAGCGTGTGAGTGTGATCGTGATGTGAGTGGGTTCGATAGCCAATCGAGGAAATGGAATGATTAATATTTTAATTTCTTTGCTCTGGTGTCGAGGCAAGCGCGAGGTTGAATTCCGTTCACTCAACACGCATTGCCTCCAAAATTCAGCGGAAAGTAAGGAATTGAGAGTCTTAACACCCACACAACAGTTCCCTCTGCCTACCCTGCCACAAGCAGGGTATCTACAGCGTGAAGTTGAAAAAAAAATTAATAAACAATATTAAACAATATTATAGACTATATATAGCCTTCATCGGTAAACAGACCTTTTTTTTAATTTCATCTTGTAGTTCCAGAGATTAGATCAACAGTTTATTCGTAGCTCAATTAGAACTTACCTATCACAATATACGCGATAGTTGTAAAATGAGATTTCAAAAATAATAATAAACATAAAATTACATATGTAAACACTCGCTTAACACCTCAGATCTAAGTAAAATTTTGTAAAATAATGTCTGTCTGTAGTGCTAAGTAATAATAATAAAAAAAGAGTTTTTTTTTATTATTTATAATATAAATATCTCACACACAACGACACTACCAGATTGGGCTGAAAGTGGAAAGCAAAATGATAATATATCCCTCGATTAATTCTATGCTAAATAATACGATAAATGAATATACAGTAAACAACACAATAATGTTTAAATAGGTATTTTTTTCTAAATATACGATATTTGCTATATATAATAGGTTTTTTTAAATATGCGATATTTGCTACTATAATACAGTTGCAGAAAGGTATATTTTATAATCAGCTGTAAACTTGTTGACATTTTTAAAAATAAAAAAAATTAAGCTATCGAATATTTTAATTTATTCAAGCATTTTAACCTCTTTCTATTAAACAGATTCAAAGTTATTTAAAATAAAAAAATGAAGCCTTTTATCTTGTCAACTCATTAAAAATCAACGGACAAACAAACAACAGTTTTGTTGTAATAATAAATTAGTAGTACCAGAAAGATAGTTAATTGTGATTTAGTGGAGGTCAATCAGAGTTTTAATCACGACAATAGTGGCGATGTAATGTGTTAAATAATGTGTGCTGTGTCCCAGTGGAGTGTAGAGTTAGGAATCTGTTAGACATGGGCTTTAATGTTTTTTATTATTTTATTTTTAAATTGCTAAATATAAAGCCGTTGAGACCGTCGTGGCGTAAGAGAACTGTTAGTTATTATTTATTAATATTTAAATTTCTTCGCTCTGGCACCAAAGCAAAAGCTCAACGTTGAGTTCCGCCTCTCAATACGTAATGCTTCTGAAAATTTGTCAGAAAGTGGGAAACGGTGTGTCTTAACTCTAAGTTCCCTCTGCCTTTGATATATGTTTTTTATTTTAAGTGAACAAAATTTTAAAACAATTATGGTGCAATGGAACGTGGCTGATAGTAAAGTTCAAAAGGTTTTATTTTTACCATTTTATCGTGTATATCCTACAAAGGGCAAAAAAATCTATTAAAAGTTGAATCAAATAAATATGTTTTTACACTCTTTTCTTCTTTTTAAGCATACAAAGATATTGCAGTTGAAGTAGCCAACCAGACGAGGAATGTATTTTAAGTGTAAATATTTTTATAAAGACAAATAAGAAGTTCTCATCTGCACCACAACATAAAAATATGCTTTTCACATGCAAAAATCCTAGTGCCTATATCGATACCTAGTATTTATACCAATTAAGTTAAATACTCTATTTCAATAAGATTTTTAAAAAAAAATTTTTTTTTTCTATTTAAAAAAAATATCTTTATAACTCTTCATCCTGAAACAAATAAATATAACAAAAATAATTAAATCAGCCCCATCATGGTTCCACGAAGCTTTCGAAATGCGGGCATTGGTTTAATTGTATGAATTAATTGTTAAGTATATCTATTGTAAGCCACGGCGACGTCCGCAACAGTACATTTACAAACGTAATTTCTTTTATTGAACTAATATGCTTAATTGTCTATCTTTATTTGGTCCTATTCGTTTTCAATTAAATTATTTGAACTAAAAAATGTTGTGAATGAAATGTTAACATGGCAAACGAAGTAAAGTGCGGCGTTTAGTTTCGCCACTAACCACGCATTGTCTCCAGATTTCTGCCGAAACTGGAGAACGAAAGCGTCTTAACACTAGATTCCCAGGTTCCCTGTGGCTATTCCGCTCTGCAAGGGATATACCGTGAAGCTAAAACAATTGCTTAAGAAGAAATGTTAACAACTAAATGTTTATAATAAAGTAGCCTTTTAGTCTTCCAAAAAAAATATTATCATTAAGAAAAAATAACTTTATTAATAAATAAATTAATCTATATACAAAAAGAAATTATTTAAAACAATCCTCAGTTATCTGAGAACAATCTACGGTATTCCACTAACAAGACAGCAAGTGACGCACGCGCAGCTCTTCATTAATCCTCTCGAACAAAATGTTTCGCGTCACTGCCGACACTCGATTAAAATAACAAGCTAGATAGATAGATAGATAATATAGAATTATTCTATTTCAAAAATAGTTAATACAAATGAATGTGCGCAATCAAGATCAAAAGAACAAAGTTTTCCTCGGCTATTAAGGCTGAGATCTCGTAAATAAGATTAGAGAGGTCGTACGTCCTCATTTCCTGTCGCATTTAGCAATCGCCACATTTTTCTACAGCATTTGTCACTTATACGTTAACGCGGCCGTTGTTTGGGCGAGTTTTTTTAATTATTTTTTTTATACGTGGGTTTTCTGAGGCCAGACAAGCCGCAAGGTGTGCCTGTGCGACTGGTTGTGGATTCGATTCCCACTTGAGGAAATATTTATATTTCCGTTTCGCTCTGGTGTCAAGGCGAAGCGCGGCGCTGAGTTCCGCCAATCAACACGCAATGCCTCCAGAATTCGGCGGAAAGTGAAGAACGGAGTGTCTTAACACTAGGCCCTCTGCCTACCCTCCTGACCCTCCTGTGTGCGGGATACAACGTGAAGCTGATTAGATTTTTTTATTATTAAGGCCGTCACGCTGAGATCTAAAAATATATATATATATATATATATATATATATATATATAACAATTGTAAATACTATCCATTTTGTAATAACGACTATTTCGATCGCTCCTTGAAATTCCATTCACCTATAAAAATGTCATATGAAAATTCCCAAAAGTCATTCATCACAGTACTTTTTGGA
>DWQW01005762.1:0-17290 GCA_018249695.1 Heliconius erato demophoon
CCTTAAAGGCCGGCAACGCACCTGTAGCTCCTCTGGTGTTGCACGGGGCCGTGGGCGGCGGTAATCACTTACCATCAGGTGACCCGAACGCTCGTTTGCCTTGTCCTTTTCCATAAAAAAAAAAAAACTAATATACTGAAAGTAATTAAAATAAAATAGATAAAATTCCATGAATTCACCGTCAAATATAGGATGAGGAGCTCATAGCAGTACCTTGGAGAAACCAATACCAAAGTTCCAGGGATTGTGACCAAACTGTAGGTTTAAGAAGCCTTTTTAAATACTGCATTAACCTTTACTATCCGAGCTCTTGTCTCTATCAATACCAAAATGTGATGCGTCTAGTGCCTTCAAAGAACAGCTTAGAATTGAATTTTTATTAGTTGGACTATCCGAGATTTTTTTTTAATTCTAAAGAAATAAGGCAAATGACTATATAACATCACGTTAGTAATTTCTATATAACCCAATGTACCTTTGGGCACTAAAATATGTCGTAAACATCTTTAATTTATTTCCATTTGTCCCGGGCCGAAGCCGCAAATAGATGCTTGTGGTTCGAAAAATTGCCTTCTCGCTATATTCCGCATACAGTAGGGTAGGCAGAGGGAATGATAAGACATTCGGTTTCCTAACCTAATTATCAAGACATTACGAGTTGATTGGCGGAATTTAATCCCGCGTATTGTCGCGTATTGTCTTATCAACAGAGCGAAAAAATAAAATCTTAAATATTCCCCCGAATTGGAATCAAATATACTACCATCTCGCTTTCTAACCAACAAACAACCACTAATACTAATAACATTGTATGATCTAAATTACAAGAATCAGTTAGCTGTACACAAACTAGTTTCGAAGCATAAAACTTACTATCTACATTCGGCGGTTAGCCAACGATACAAAGTGGTACTTCTGGAACTTGTGCCGAACAAAGTTGCAACTCCCAAGTTTCCCTGCAGGTTCACTCGATGAAGTTTCACATGAATCTCTCAATGCTTAAACTTATTTGTTATTATGTTAAATAAATCGTTTGTCTTTTAAAAGTTATATTTTTTATATATTATTTTGTTATATCTTGTAAGAATATCGAATTTCGATTATTCCGAACTATTTTATGTCGTGGCGTAGTCGCACGAAGTGTGACTGTAAAACCGATTGGTTGTGGGTTCAATCCCCCCTCGAAGAGATGAAATATTTAGTTAAATTTTTATTTCCATTTCTTCGCTCTGGTGTCGAGGCATAGCGCGGCGTTGAGTTCTGCCACTCAACACGCAATGCCTCCAAAATTCGGCAAAAAGTGGGGAACAGAGTTTCGGAACATTAGGTTCCCTCTGCCTACCCTGCTGTGTGCGGGAATTAATTTCCCTATGAACATTGTGAATTAATTCAACATCTAAATTCGTATCCATTACCATAAAAAATACATTTTTGCAAGCACTGTACCCTAAAGGGGTTTGGGATCTGGGTGCAATTCAAGAATTTTGTTTCATACAAAGAATGCTAAATCCCGCCGCAGCAGTTTTCACATTCCGACCTTAAATGTAAAGTATTTAAATGTAAGGCTTTTAGCGTTTCTGTTTTATTCACAATTTGAACGTAATTCTGTATGTTGCTGTTGTATAAGAAAACACGCTGTGTTTGTAATTTACTCTAGGTATGTTTATATTGCAGTCGAAATTTTTGTTGTTGTCTTTTTGTTGAAAATATTTAGTTGTTGTTATTTGTTGTGGTGGCGTCTGAATATGAAGGCGTTTGGTGGATTCTACGACTACTCGTGGCAATGATTTTTCAGCTCTAGTAGACAAAACGCGGCGTTGAGATCCGCCATTCAATATGCGTTTTTTATAAATGATGGACCTGGGAATCTAATGTTATGACGCTCCGTTCCCATTAAGGCACTTCCATTCTCCACCCTCTCCCGATTTTTCGTGGTATTGCATGTCTCTCTCAACGCTGCACTGTACCATGTCACCAGAGCGAGGAAATTAAAATATTAAATATCTCACTCCCCTAAATTAGAATCGAGTCCACAACCGTCGCGTTACATCCGCTCACTTGTGCCACTGCGCCACTTTGGACACTCAATAAAACTTGATTTAAACATTTTAATCTTTTAAAAATTATGTGAATAATTGTGTAAGTCTAACTTAAACAGAATCAATTTGCTTATTTTGCTTTAAAAATAGGTAAATAATAAATATTCCAGCAATAACAGGATGTTTGATTTTATATATATAAATAATAGATACATATAGAAAACATACGTTTTATTTACACAAATATTGTTGTGACATGAAAATGAAATGTGATATTTTAGCTATTTGCTTGTTGTGAAACATATTCAGTATGTATTATAGTTTGTTGTTTATTCACAATCTAGGTAGGTACTTACAATATTATTATATTTCTAACAAATCAAATCAGCTTCACGCTGTATCCCGCACACAGCAGGATAGGCAGAGGGAACCTAGTGTTAAGACAGTCCGTTCCCCACTTTCTGCCGAGTTCTGGAGGCATTGCGTGTTGAGTGGCAGAATTCAACGCCGCGCTTAACCTCAACGCCAGAGCGAAGAAATGGAAAAATATAAATTTAAGCAAATATTTCATTTCTTAGAGTGGGGATCGAACTCACAACCAGTCTGGCCTCATTGTTATATTTCTTTTTATCAGATTCACGCTTTATCCCGCATATAGCGGGATAAGCCGAAAGATAGTAATTTAGACACGCCATTCTACGTTTCCTGCTTTAATTGGACGCTTTCTGCAGTTGGATGGATGGATGGATGGCAAAACTCAACGTAGCACTTTGCCTTAGCACAGCCTTCCAGACATTCTTTCGAGTGGGCATCGAACTTACAAATAATACAGCCATTATTTGTCCAGTTGAACAATGGTCCAGACATTGATATTAGCTCTTCTTGCTTCTTCTTGCAAATGAAAGTCGAATTCTCGAAATTTTTTCTTCGTGTGGAATCGAACCCTCAATCGACGCGTCCTCAAAAATGGTTTATTATATTATTTGAACTTGAAAGCATCCTCAATACCTCAAGTTACTATAGGATATAGGGTTCAGCTTCAACCATTCAACATAATAATATTATCTAAATGCCATTTCAAATGAGCAATTTGTGTTATTTTTCTCTATTTACGAATTACAAGAACTTAGGTATCAGCTTTTTTTTGTTTTTTTATTAGCTTCACGCTGTATCCCGCATATATAGCAGGGTAGGCAGAAGGAACCTAGTGTTAAGACACTACGTTCCTCACTTTCCGCCAAATCTCCTAGGCACTGAGTGACGAAACTGATGAGTTTCTCCGCACCAGCATAGCATATCAACATTTTAATTTACCCTTACATTTTCTAATTTATACGATGATTTTACTTCATATATCATAACTAAGTATTAAGTAGTCATCTTGTAACTTTTAATTATATCGTTCCCAATATGGAATGTATGTATGTTTGTATTTATGTTAAAATTATATCCTTAATTGGTTATTCCAATCATTTTAGCTAGTGTTAGGAATGAACCAAATTGAACTGTACGGGTCCGATATCTGAATTTTGCATACCGCATCAACGAAAACGCTACAAACTTATCTAATTTCCTAAGAAACATCCAGATTTTCCATTTAATTCTTATCAATAATGTCTTAGAGGCTACATTTCGTTGACAAAGGGTGGGCGGTACGCATTGGTATCGATGTTCTGCGGGTAAGAGTGCGCATGCGGCTTGAACTCCGCGCCCAACACCTGCGACCTTCGTGCGTCAGTGCCGCCCGGGATGCTGTCAGGGAAGGGTACCTGATGGGGATGGAATGTAACTGGATACAATCGACGATCTCAATTAGGACAAGCCTTTTTAATAGTTAAATATTTTAGTTTTAATTTTTTTAAGTATTGGTTTTATTAGTTTCGTATATGGTTGTTTTCCAATATTATGCTATTTTTGTATAATTTTAGATTTCTAAGTTTATTGAATTTTTATTTAAAAAAAAGCTTTATTTTGACAAATATCTTTAAACTCGTCTATTAGGAAAAAATCTTTTTGTTAAATAGTTCATTTTCTGCGAAAAACTACAGGAAAACCATGACTCTAAAACTTGAAACATTTCGATGTAAACACTGTACTCTGACCGCAGGGGTCAAAGTTACCGTGGACACCTAGAACGTACAATTCCTAGTTATTTCCTTTAGAAAAAAAAATCAGCTTCACGCTGTATCCCGCACACAGCAGGATAGGCAGAGCAGAGTAGGAACCTAGTGCTAAGACACTCCGTTCCCCACTTTCCGCCGAGTTTTGGAGGCATTGCGTGTTGAGTGACGGAACTCAACGCCGCAATTTTATTTCCTTTAGGCTAAGATAAAAACTAATAAAAAGATTTTATTTTAATTTAATTTAGAAGAACTACGTTTTTATTATAAGTATAATAATATATTCTAAAACTAGTACTTATAACATAATATTTTCTTTAAGAAATAATACCATCAGAATTTAGTTACCGTCGATACCTACACCCGGTCAGCACAACGTCAGGCGACGTACGTGGGCAATATTGAATTACGGTGTTTTATCAAGCGAGGGCCTTTGATTCCGCCGCCCTAAGTTCTGTTTAATTAAAGTTTATGACTAGGTATTGGAAACCTGGTCGTGTTATGTAGACTATTTATTAAGGTGAATTAATATAGTTGTATATTACTTAATATATAGTTTCGTTTCGTTTTTAGAGATGAAATGCGGCGTTAAGTTCCGTGTTGGAACGTGTATTTTCTTTGAGAAAGATTACCCAAGTTGCTTAGGTGGTGATTCTTGAAATTTTTTTGCCTATGATTTTTCTAATTTTAATATATTTTACAATATAAACTATATTCTAATGTACGTATACTATGAATATCTTATGAACGTAAATTCGAATGTACAATGTCAAAATGTGTAGATGTTAAACTAAACTAAGAAAGAGAAAGGTGGGGAACGGTGTGTCTTGAGATTTGGTTCCCTTTGCCTAATCTCCGTGAAAAGCTTGAAACTGAAACAAAAAATATAAAAAATACAAAAAATATATATTTATATTAAAAATCCATGGAAATTCATATAAATACTATAAGTTAGTGAATGTTTTAGTGATTTTTTAAAAAGGTTCTTTAAAAAAAGATGGATTAGTTCTTTGTTTTGTCTTTTACACTTTTACTTGTTAAAATCAGCGTCCTTTATCTTTCTGTTTTGTATAAATAATGGGAATTACACTGGCTGAGTAGGTTAATTAATTTATTTATGATTTGTTCGGAGACTTCTTTTTTTTATTTTACAACTATTTTCACGAAGTCATAACAATTCTGGAGTCCATGAAATTTAAAACATACAATAAAATAGCTTCACGTTTTTTGTCACGATCGCAGGGCCAGCAGCGGAATCTAGTGCGTTTATAGTGGCGGAACTTAACGCCGCACTTCGTTGCCAGAGCGAAAATAATTTAAATAATTCTATTCAAGCCAGCTTGTGGCGGCACTACTGAAATCAAGAGATCAATCACTACTGAATATGAAATATAAAACTAATAAGTATTTATATAATAAACTATTATTTAGTCTAATCGATACAGGTGTCTCAGCGGGGGGTCGTGAAATCGTGTCTTGTCTTAACCTTTAATATTTCATTAATACATGTAAATCTAGCGACTGTTGACTTCGAATTTAAGTTCTTTGATTTTCACGATTATTACACATTTTAAAAGAAACTATTTTAACCGGATTAACCGCGTGTATACATTTTTGGACTCTACCCGTGACCACGGACTACTGCAAAGTGTTCGAAACGTCGGGTTTCCAAAAATGTATAACACTAAATGTACGCGATGAAACCGGTAATAATAATAGAATAGTTTCATTTAAAATGCCTTCGAATTTGTTTTGCGTTTCATAAATGTTTGAAATTGACTCTTTTGCTTCTGTCTTTTCTTCTCAAACATACATTTTTTTAATTTAGACTATTTTGGATACTTATTGCGAAAGATTTTACTATTTTCATATATTTAGAATTAGCTTTCATTTCATTCAGAAATTACTATAAGTTGTGTATGATACATGTCATATATTAAGTGCATTCGGCTATATCGAAAAGATTTATGTGATGGAATATAGCTAGCCTTCCTCGATAAAAGGACTGTCCAACCCGAGAAGATTTCACTTCAAACTAGTAGCTTCCGAGATTAGTGCGTTCAATCAAACAAACGCTTCAGCTGTATACTTACAGCTATAGATTTTCTTACAAAAAACTGTTTAAATTGGTCTAGATTGTAATATGTTTCTTTAGAAAGAAATTTCGTTTCTTACCAATTATTGCCTTATTGACACTAACAGATCGATCAATCACTTTTAATTTGTATTATTAAATAATGACAGCTTCATTCTGTAAATGAGGAATATGTCAATAACAATAGTTACAAGTTCAATTTCAGCTTTAGTCAAATTACATAGAAGTGTCTAATATAATTACCGAATATAAGAGCGACTAACGAAATAATATTGTAATAGTATATCGTAAAAAAATCTCAATAATAGTGCCGTCTGGTAGTAAATTATCCATTTTATTCTGTTCGCAAAAAAAAAGGCTGTCATCTTCACGCTTCATCCCGCTTAACACGGTACGCAGGCAAAACACTTGTAGGTAGTGTCAAGACACTTTGTTTTTCACTTGTGGGCGGATTTCAAGATAATGTTTGTTCAGTATCGGCACTCTATGCTACATTACGTGTTACCAAAGCTGGAAATAATATTTAACTGTCCCGACTGGGCATCGAACCCGCATTCATACATACATACTTTCAACCAGACGAAGTTCCACAGCGCTACAGCCTCATACAAAAATACATGTTCTTTAAATAGGAAAATTTACATTAAACATACACTAAAAGTTTATTTTTGTCTGTAGGTAATTTTACTAACGTAACATTCACTATATATTTATAGAAGTAACTTTGGAGCTTCAACAGAAACAGTCTTACTTGAATAAACACAACACATATGCGAATTCTACAGAGCGCTCGACCAGCTTAGATTGAAACAATAATATTATTCTTAAACTTTTCTCTCGCTTACTACGGAGCCAGATTACCTAGAAACACTTAAATCCAATCACGTTTTATATCCATGATGTATCCCGCATATAGCAGGTTAGGGAACCTATAATTAAGACGCTGTATTCCCAACTTTCCACTGAATTATCGAGACGTTGCGTGTTCCGTTACCATAGCTAGCAAATAAATAAACTAAAATAAATAAATCATCTTCACGCTGTATCCCGCACACAGCAGGGTAGGCAGAGGGAACCTAGTGTTAAGACACTCCGTTCCCCATTTTCTGTCGAATTCTAGAGGCACTGTGTGTTAAATGGCAGAACTCAACGCAGCGTTTTTCCCTCGACACCAGAGCGAAGAAATGAAAATATATAAATTTAAGTAAATATTTCATCTCCTCGAGTGGGGATCGAACCCACAACCAGTCGCTTTTACAGTACACTTTGTGCCACTGCGCCACGACTGGCTTCAAATGGCTAGCAAATAAAAATATTAATTAATTGATTCCTCAGTGTCAATCGAACCCAAAACCGTCGCGTCACACGTTGTGCCACAGAGCCACGACGGCCGCCTAATGTTTTCATTTATTATACCTAGAACCAGATTATCTAGATCCACCACTCTTATCCAAGTGCTAACTATAGCCTATAGGAGTATAAAGGCGCTAACGTAGTCTAGGCAGTAACGAACGCTAAATCCGAAAAGGTACCGCCAGCATTCTCACTTTGGAACCATGAAAGGTTCTATTATGTGTGGAATGATAAAGATTTCCATAGAACCACCGGTTTCTATTCTCTACAGGTGAATTGGATGAAATTATTAGTAATGAGTTTGTTCTGTCTTTAGTTTTCTCTTTTGATTTGCATTGTTCCGTAGGTGAGTGGCGAAATACTGACTGTCTGTATATCACAGCCCCTTTATTCTAAAAGTATTAAGCTGGAAAATTATATCTATAAAAAATGGAATTAAATCTATAAAAAAACGATCAAACCTACTACTACTACTAATTCTATGCGTTTTTGAAAATGACAGCGACGTATCTAAAGTGGTCTTGCGCGAGACGGACTCGCACTTGATCAATATTTTTGTATTACATAATTGTTCTTAATATAAGACTAACCTACCTATACAAGGTAGTAATTTACTCAACACGCAATGCCTCCAGAATCCGGCAGAAAGTGGGGAACGGAGTATCTTAACACTAGGTTCCCTCTGCCTACCCTGCTGTGTGCGGGATACAGCGTGAAGCTAATTTAAGTTTTTAATTTTTTATAAGACTAACCATTCTGTAACAAGAAAGTAAATGTTATTAAGCAGGTATACTCACAAAATTTATGGCCACTTATAAAGTTTAATGATAATCATATGAGTTCAAGTTATTCCGTATGTATAGAATAAACAGCCATTTTGGTCACCTGCATTCATTCGTACTACAGCTGCTTCCACAGTGAGATACGCCACTTATCTTATTATATTATAAAACTTATAATAAAATCGTAAAGGATCGATGTCTGTACATGGAAGATATTTAAGAAAAAAATTTATTAGGGGCCTTTATTAATGTAATAGAGCCCAATTCACTGATTTTAATTTTTTTGTCTGTTTGTTTGTCTGTGCATTTGTTCACGCTAATCTCAGAAACGGCTTAAGGATTTTCAATGCAGTTTGCACTATTGTATTTTGGCAAATTTCTCTTAATATTTAGTGTATGTTAGTACAAGTTGCATACGACAATATTGCTACAAAATAAGTGTTTTATTGAATCAGCTAAAACTTTATCTATCAATGTATGGATATAGTCTTTAAAATGATTATATTATTAGATAACAAAACTAATTGATATGAGAAAATAAATAATTCTGTAGTAAAAGCGGGCGAAGCCGCGAGCGGGTCCTTAGTATATCATATACCTACACTATGCCTTGGATTTAAACGTTAATAAACATTTATTGTAGCAGATGTCCAATTTTTTCTCCCTTTTCTGTCACTTCGTCATGATAATTATCATATCATAATAGCTTTTTAATCGCGGTTCTTCGTAAAAAAGTGGTAAAAATGAAAGGTGAATTTTTAAATTTTTATATGAAATACATGTTAATTTTTTCGGTTTAACTATAAATTTATGTTTATAAAGTAATTTATAGGATTATCGTTTATATATGACCATAAACGTCGTAACTCGAAGGGTTAATCAATTATAAAGTAAAATTAATGTGTTGTGTTATTGATTTATGAAAATTAAAATCCTAGAATTATGTTCTAAGTAAAATATTAAATTCAATAAGCACCTATAAACCTAAGATTTAGGTACGTATTTAAGTTATTCATCGAGCTATCGAGGCCAATCGTGGCGCAGGGGCACAAGCGTGTGACTGTAAACGAAATGACATTTATTCCGCCACTCAACTCGCGGTGCTTTCAGGATTTGGAAGAATTTGGGGAACGGAGTTTCTCACACTCTAGGTAGGCACCCTGCTGTTTTGCGGGATACAGCGTGAAGCTAAAAAATAGTTATTAATACACTAACTAAAATAACCAATATTTGTGTGCTTGAAAGGATGTCGCCGGCGGCAAGGACGTTCCTTGCAAGACCCGAACCTAGGCTTGCATCTACCTGGCTGGTCGCCCTGATACAATAAAAGCGTTCCTCAATAAATAAACTATCCAGCACAACATTCTTTTTTCTTTTCGAACTTCTGATATTAGCGTATATCCAACATTAAAAAAAAATTAAATTAAATTCGCTTCACGCTGTATCCCGCACACAGCAGGGTAGGCAGAGGGAACCTAGTTTTAAGATACTCCGTTCCCCACTTTCTGCCGAATTCTGGAGGCATTGCGTGTTGATATCCAACATATTAAATAATATTTAATTGTGACAGATACAATATTAATAAGTTAACGCCAATTGCTTCATTAATCTGCCTTTCACTAGTCCCTGACACTCTAATATCAAAATTATTAATAGGTACATAGTAGTGCTTGTGAGTTGTGACCCTCAAACTCGTGGCATTTAGATATGCCATCGGACAAAAGTTCAAGTTAACTTGCGTATAATGCAATGTCATTCTTTGTTTATGTTATGTTATTTTATATGGCGAAATAACTTAAATACTTCAGTCAAGCTATTTATATACATATATAATTGCAGCTTTATTATACCTAGCAGGGTAACCAGAGGAACCTAGGAACCTAGTGTTAAGACTAATATTCAATATGGTAGTCGAACTCACAACTATCGATCGCGTTTTCATATAAAATCGAAGATGCGGAATTTGATCAGTAAAATTTGACGTAGGTTATACAAGAATATGGTATTCTTGGAGCTAATCTGATGATGGGGTATCTGAATAGTGGAATTCTTAAGAGGATACTATTAAACTACTCGAGGTTAGGTTCATAGCTCCGACGACGTTATAGAATGTTACGATAAAAGCCAAATGTCTTTTTTTTTGTTTCTTTTTAACTAAGTGTATAATTTATTTACTAACTTACTTTGTCGAATTCCTCTTTATTTTCCTTTTTAGGTAAGTATATCTTATTATAACCACATTTAAAATATTTTATACCTTTTTAGGTATCATGATCAAAGTTTTCGAGCCAACTTAACGTCGGCTATAATTCAAGTTATAAAACTGTTGTATTTTTAAGTAAAATAGTTTACGACTCCAGAAGTTGTATAGACTTTTATATCATGCTGTTTAAAATAAGTCAACGACGTTATGTATTCTTTATATCTTAGTACTTATTTATGATTAGATTTATGTTAGATGAAATATTTACTTAAATTTATATTTCCATTTTTTCGCTCTGGTGTCGAGGCTAAGCGCGGCGTTGACACGCACTTAACACGCAGTGCCTCCAGAATTCTGCAGAAAATGGGGAACGGAGTGTCTTAACACTAGCTACCCTCTGCCTACCCTGCTGTGTGCGGGATGCAGCGTGAAGCTGAGTTAGCAGATTTTTAAATTATTATTATATTTTAACTAAACACTACGGATGGATACATGGTCCGTAGTTTTCTTCAACCTTTTCGTTATTAGAAAATATAAAATAACTTATATATTAACGACTTATTTAATTATATAAAATAAATTATTCCTAAGTGATTAAAAGACCGATAGACAGACGAAAATACTGTTGTTATTATTAGACAATTGAAATTTTGCATATTTGTAAGTGGCGACGACCAATAATTATATTATATTTAAAATGTTAACCGAATTTGAGAAATCTTCAGTTAATCTAATAATAAATTGTTGTATATTTTTTTATTTTTATGACAATAAAGGATTAATTCTACATTCTTAATAGAAAATATACTCTAAAAAAACCAACCATAATCGAACTCTCTTACTCCACAAATCGGTTAATTCTCAACGAGGCGATGCGATACGTTTAAAAGAGGTAAACATCAGTTGTTTTGTTCCATTTCTCAACAGTAGGTACCTACTCCTTTCTATACGCCAGAGGCGCTGCGTGTAAAAACAAATGACACCATGCCGCGTACGTAATTGTTGATACGTGTATATCATAGATATGTAGGTCTGGTGCTTAGTTTATATGGTTTGTAGGATCTGGGTTCGAGTAAGAATAGTGTTATACTTATTTAGAAAACGTATAAAAATTTTGAACGAAGCGGGTCTCGAACTTGCGCCTCCTGGAAACCAACCGGGTTTTTTCTTAATAAGTACTTTTATTTCCTCAGTGTGGAATAACACTTTAAAATTGTTAAAAATAAGGGTAGGTAGTAAACAAAGAGAATCTAGTTTTGAGATACTCCTTTACCCACTTTCTGCCTAGATTTCGAAATATTGCATGTTGAGAGGCGAAATCCAACGCCGTGCTTTGTTTTTGTTAACAAAACAGGTAAATGAAATAAATCATTCTCTTGAATGGGATTCGAACCTAAAACTGGTGTGCCACTACGGCCTAGTTAACAAAAATTCTGCAGAGAAACCTGGAACAACGAGAGTTGTAACTATAGGTATTTTTAGCCTTGGCAAGGTGTCAAAGCACAATTAGACCTTTGGCGTGTTATCTTGCAGACATTTAAATGATACGTCCAAAATAATTATACAAATTAGGTAGTATATAACATTTTTTATTCAAACCGCTTGTACTGTGGGTACATACTCGTCGTAGCGTAGTGGGGCAGTGGTGTCTGTAAACGCGACAGTTGTGGGTTCATCCCCACTCGGGTAATGATTTTATTTAGTGTTTTTTTTTAGCTTCACGCTGTATCCTGCACACAACAGGGTAGGCAGAGGGAACCTTGTGTTAAGGCACTCCGTCCCCCACTTTTTGCCGAATTCTGGAGGCATTGCGTGTTGAGTGGCAGAACTCAACGCCGCGCTTAACCTCGACACCAGAGCGAAGCGGTAGAAGCGCCACCACGTTGAATTCCACGACTGTTAATACTAGGTTCCCTCTGCCTGTCCTACAATAGGGAGCGTAAAGCTGTTTTTTTATTTATTTAATTGTTTATCATAATTGACTAAATAGATATGTCGGATGCCCTTTTGTTTCTTAGAATTCTTTTCTATCAATTAATTGGAAAATTACATTAATTCAATTGTTCCTAGATATTTACAACGTTTTTTTTATGTCTTCAGCTTCACGTATCACCTGCGTTTCGCGCGAATATACAAGCTACATATTTTGTATACAGGGTGGAAGTGTCAGCGCTCCTTTTACGGAAACAGCATATATGGTAAAATATTTTAAACCCATACCTAAAAAAATTAATCAAGATATCTCAACAGTTTAGACGTAGGATTTTTTTTTCATTTCACGATGTTTATCCATACCTGTATTTCGTGTGACGCAGTTACGTATAGATACCAATAACGTAAACGTATACTACTACAAAAATACTACTAAAGGTTAATCAACTTTGAACTTTGCCGCCAATACCTACGACCCGATTTCGGAATACGTACCTACATACATATAGGTAATATGATTTTCACTTTGTTCTTATAAAAACTTTGTGCGAGAGAGACACCTGTGCCTTGTCTAATTGGACTGTTAAACAATAATATTAGTGACATGAGCTTAAACTAAAGTGGTTTTTAAACTGGAGTGGTTTACTAGTACCTAACCTTTGAAAAGACCGTCTATTCAAGTCCTGCTTCCATCATAAGACCAGCTCGTTTTAAATACCATTTTATTGTATTATGATCTAAACTACGTATTAAAGTATGGCAAGCTTCGTGATTTCTTCAGTTTCTTATATTTTACATCGTTTTTTACCGATAAAATATCAGCTTCACGCTGTATCCCGCACAAAATAGAGTAGGCAGAGGGAAACTAGTGTTAAGACACTCCGTTCTCCACTTCCCACCGAATTCTGGAGGCACCAGAGAGCGAAGAAATGGAAATATAAATTTAAATAAATATTTCATCTCCTCAAGTGGGGATCGAACCCACAACCAGTCGTTTGTAGTCACACTTTGCGCCTCTGCGCCACGACTGGCCTCCAATAAAATATTATTTTACAATGAATGTTAAATCATATATATTCCAAATATGTCACGAATATGAACTTCCATGTCCATTTATTTTTCAGTGTTAAAACACAACATTTTCTACTTCTGAAACATTTTTTTAAATTCGTTTAACGTTTTCATTTTTAAAGTGTTATTCCACACTTGGGAAAGAAAAATACTTAATTAAAAAAACCAACCCAATCGGTTTCCGGTTAGGAGACACGGGTTCGAGTCCCGCTACGTTCAAATTTTTATACATTTTCTAAATAAATATTCGTTTTAAGTTATCACCGTGTTGTTATCTGTAGACTACCTAAAAGTTAAGTAGTAAGTAACTTGGACATGACGCATGGCCCACTTTATTTCACGCACCGTCTTAAGCGCCGCAATCGTTTCTACAGTTTTCTCACTACTGACTGTGTGGTGTAAGTGATAGGAATAATGGGGTTTTTAATTTTTTTTCTTCAGTTTCACGCTTTATTTCGTTAATAGAAGGGTAGTTAGAAACTTAGTGTTTCCCTTATTCCACTGGTCAAAGCATTGCCTGTTAATTGGCGGAACTCAACGCTGCGCTTTGCCCTGTTATCAGAGCGAAGAAATTAAAATATTAAATATATTTTAAATCACGAGTGTAAATCGAAGTCACAATCGTCGTCTACAGCCATATGCTTGTACCATTGCGACACGATGGCGTCACGTATTTATAGTAAAAATTGTTTTAATTTTTCTTAATAAATAATCCCATTTTTAAAGTTCTTCTTGCTGGTATTATAAAAAAAATGCTATTAGTATATGTTTATACTTTTTTAATCTTCTATAATATAGTTACATTGCAACAACAATACTAGAATGAAGTAAATAAAGTAGGTGCAGAATCATTATGTATGATTCTGACCACTAAGCCATACGTTCTCGAAACTTTTTTTTCCGAAACTGTTTTCTTTGAGAACGTATGGCTTAGTGGCAGAGCGCTTGATCGGTTTCCAGGAAGCGCGTGTTCAAGTCCCGTTACGTTCAAAATTTTTATACGTTTTCTACACAAGTATTTTTCTTTGCTAAGTGTGGAATAACACTTTAAAAATGTAAAAAAAATATTTAACACGCAATATTTTTTACCTTTTTCTATTATTTCACTTATGAATTGTACCACACGCCCGTCGGCGGGACGTCGTAACATTACTCATCGGTCAAATGCTCCCAGTGGAGGGGGAGCCGTAGCCCGTAGCTAGCTGTACAGTATCTATACCTACATATACTATACGTCGTTTTATCCTGAGATTTCACTTTTTTATCCTTTTAACGATCGAACTCCAATATTCCTCTATTGTCTTAGGGCAAACGTGATTTTATAGATTTCGTCTCTTAAGGGGTATCGTGGTGCAGTGATACAGTGTGTAAATGCGACGGTTGTGCGTTCGAGCCCCGATATGGGATTGAATTATTTAATATTTTATTTCTTTGCTCTGGTAACAAGACAAATTGCGGCGCTGCGTACTACCACTTGTTCGACCACTTAACACCACGTGTCAGAGGTGAACAGAGTGTCTTACTATTAGGTTCCTCTGCGTACCCTGTGACTGCGAGATACAGCTTGCTTACACGAGCGTGAAGCTACTCTCTTAATACCAGACTTCCGCAATAGAAAAAGTAAAAGTAAAAAATTAAGAAAACTTTATTGATTTTTTGTATGACATTTACTTTAATTACTTCGTTTTGGATTAAATGAAAGAAGATTAAAGTGTAACTATTTTATTCAAGCGCCCATGATTGCATTGATTCAGGTTTTTTTTTATTGTTTAAGACCGTTCTCCACTTTCCACTGTTACTTTTTATATTGAGTGGTGGAACACAACGCCGCGTATTGTCTGAAATTTTCGTTTTATTATACATTTTGGAATATATTTTTTTATATTTAAAATAACTATAATTCATTGAAAATTTTGTTTACTCTATTTTAGCTTTTATGAAAAAAGGAGATGTATGAACCAAAAATTGAGATCGTAATCATTTATCGTTGTATTGTTTATTTCTACGCCATACTATTATAAGTACGTGTATTTTATAGGTAACAAATATGAATTGAATATTCAATTAACTGTTTTATCTGTTTTATATAAATGTTGGTATATTTCGCTTTTTCGCGAACAGGAAAACAGAAAATGGGGATCTAGGTTCCCTTTGCCTACCCTATGCAAAGGGAACCTAGTTCCCCATTGTCTGCCTAATTTTCAAAACATTGAATGTTGAATGTCAGTGCTATACGCCACGTTTTATTTAATAGAGCATAAAAATAAAAACAAATATTACCTAATCATTCAAACCCACATAGAGGCCGGTCGTGGCGCAGCGGCACGAGGTGTGACTGCAAAACCGACTGGTTGTGGGTTCGATCCCCACTCGAGGAGATGAAATATTTACTTAAATTTATATTTCCATTTCTTCGCTCTGGTGTCGAGGTTAAGCGCGGCTTTGAGTTCTGCCACTCAACACGCAGTGCCTCCAGAATTCGGCAGAAAGTGGGGAACGGAGTGTCTTAACACTAGGTTCCCTCTGCCTACCCTGCTGTGTGCGGGATACAGCGTGAAGCTAATTTTTAATTTTTTTTTTAATTCAAACCCACAACGATATTGGCTGACGCTGGTCCACTGTGCCACAACGGAATAATATAAATATAAATCGATTATTAAAAAAAATATTAAATACCAAAAATATTTACAGTATTATTAATAGATGTAGAAATTAAGGGTTAAGACAAACTAAAAATGCTTAATTTTAACCCTTATGTTAAGTATTTTGATATATAAAATACTCGCCTACAGATACCTACAATTGATTTTGTTTCCATTAGAAGGATAACAAATGTGGCGTGAAACCGCAAACACGTTCGCTTTGATTGTTTATTGAGAACTAACGTTATAATGTTTTTTTTTAAGAAAACGTTTGGACGTAGCGGGATATGAACCCGCACTTGCAAATTTTATAAGAGTCGTCAGTTCAAATCCTGCTACGTTCAAATTTTCGTGCGTTTTCTAAATATATATATTTTTTAAGTGTAAAATAAAACCTTAAAAATTGTAAAAAATATTTAATGTCGTTTTCTTTTTTCAGGTAAATATCGTGGAGAATATATCTGTAACAAAATTTATTGGTAAGACTTCCTTATGTTCACCTAAATTGCTACAAAATAACTATTTTATTGAATAAATCGATATTGTCTTTAAATTGATAATGTTTTAAAAGACCAAGGTAATTCAGATGAGAAAATAAATAATTATTAATTAAATAATTATTAATTTTGAAACTAAGTCTTAGCGGGCGAAGCCGCAAAGACTTAGTTTCAAAATATACATCAGTAGTACAGAATTTTTAGATACAAAGTTGAAAACTCATTTAGCCAAGTGTTATGTTAAACGAAGTTTCTTTAGTCTAATTGTTACAATAATTTATCTTTTCTCGATTTATTTAGTGGCTGGTTTTAAGTTAAATTTGCGTTCCTTAGCTAGCTTGCTGTGATACTAAAAAATTCTTGCTGTGTAACGACTCGCCGACCTTCACGCTTCCCCCCGCGCCCTCGACATTTTGCTTATAAAAATGTATCCGCCGCACCCGCCTAGCTTCCCCCGGGCATGGAAGGAGGGCCTGCTCATCATGTTGCCCAAGGCTGGGAAGAGCCCATAACAGCCTGAGGGGTACCGATCTATAACCCTCCTTTGCGCGGTCTC
>DWQW01005763.1:0-17290 GCA_018249695.1 Heliconius erato demophoon
ATTGCGGCAGGATTTTTTTGGGCAACCCTAGTGTAATCTATTCTACTATCATGTATCATTCTTAAATATTAGTTTCATTAGAAAATCTAATCCCTACAGTTTTAAACGATGGGATCTTAGGCCATTAAATGAAATCATAGTTTTAAGTACTCTACAAAATCCTAATACAATAAAAAAAAATCCCAAAAATAAAAAAGAAAATAAATAATAAAATTAATGTTGTAATATATATATGTATATATATATAGATATGTTAATGTCGAGTACTTATTGTAAAAATAAAATATAATATATCTTCTTTTAAGTTTGGAAAATGTAGTAAATAAAATTAATTCCGAATCGTTTATTGTACAATTGAATAAGTTATAAATAAAAATACAACATATTCAATTAAAAATATAATAAAAATACATTAATTAATAATATATAAAAAATGTGTACATTTTTTTCAAGCGTAAAGGGCTTCTTTTCTTCAATATTAGATACCTACACTGACTGATATATTTTACAGCTGAGTGGTTCTTTTGATCATTTTTTTTTAGACTTGGTTTTGTTCAGACATTCATTCATACGTCTCTCTAACATATTTTTTTATTTATTTTTTTATCAGCTTCACGCTGTATCCCGCACACAGTAGGGTAGGCAGAGGGAACTTAGTGTTAAGACACTCCGTTCCCCACTTTCTGCCGAATTTTGGAGGCATTGCGTGTTGAAGGGCAGAACTCAACGCCGCGCTTAACCTCGACACCAGAGCGAAGAAATGGAAATATAAATTTAAGTAAATATTTCATCTTCTCGAGTGGGGATCGAACCCACAACCAGTCGGTCTTACAGCCACACTTTGTGCCGCTGCGCCACGACTGGCCTCACACACACAGTTTACAGTACTTCTATAAGTAAAATATCGGTATGAAGCAAATACTGCACTATCAGCATATCATACTGCACCAATGAAATGATTTGCAATAATTTAAAAAAATGTTTATCTATAAATTTATTTTTTTATTTGGGCGGCTCCAAGTAATACGAAATCAAGTCTTGTTGTTTATTAACAAAACTATTGTTTTTTTTTTCATAAAATTGAATTAAATCTGAAAAAAATTAAACAAAGGTGAGGTTTGTACTAATTTTCATTTAAATAGAAAGTTTCAGATTTGGCTTAGGGATAGGTCAGAATTTTAGATTCAGTTTTAAAGTTTAGGTACCCCTAAACTTTAAAAGGTAAATTAGCCACCTTTGTGTTGTGTGAAAGTTGATACTGTCAGGACGGATAAGTTATGTTCCCTTTCCGATCGAGCTGTCCTTAATAAACGTTACGAAGATCTATGCTTTATTTTTTTTGTTTAGTTTGTTTCAGAACAGTCGAGGCGCAAGGACCGATGCGTGCGACTGTAAATACGACAGGTTGAGGATTCGATTCCCTCTCGTGGAAATAAAATATTTATTATATTAATTTCCCCGATTTTGTAGCGAGACAAGGCACGGTGTTGGGTTCCGCTGCTGCACAATGCTGGAGACATTCAGCGGAAAGTGTGGATCAGAAGTGTCTTAAGAGGGACGGTGTGTTATAACTCTGTTACTATTCAATGTGAACCTATAATTTCTGAAATTTGTGCTTACAACCAAACAAACTTCTTAGCTTTGTAATATTGATATAGACGTGAACAAATGTCGTAAGACGTCATAAATTTCTCTGGTTAGTTTATAATTTTAGTTTAAGAATACAATTTAATATATTTTAAGGGCTCTGTACCTGAAAATTTAAAGAAGAAAGACTATTTTTCTCAAAATTTATTAAGCTGAAATTAATATCAAATATTCACAGGTCTATGGTCCGGTGAAGCATACAAAAATCAAGCTTCTATCAAAAATATAATCAATGCAATCAAAGATACGAGCATACGAGCATTTTTGCATCGAAATTCTTG
Organism: Heliconius erato demophoon; assembly: GCA_018249695.1. Taxonomy (NCBI): domain Eukaryota; kingdom Metazoa; phylum Arthropoda; class Insecta; order Lepidoptera; family Nymphalidae; genus Heliconius; species Heliconius erato. The sequence goes on from DWQW01005763.1 coordinate 1,929, forward strand.
CATTTTGTATGAAATTCGCCGCGTAATCAAAACCTACGTAGAAATTGGTACAGAACTCTCTATTTCGACTTGCACTTAACTGATTTTAGTTTTCAATGATTATTTTTTGTAATTTATTTACCTACTTAATTTTTTTTCTTTGTCTATTTTACATAAATGTATTGTTTTTTTAGTAACGTATTATCCAATATCCTGAAATTAGGAACGATAGCTATTTGTTGATGTAGGTAAACGATAAAATATCTCTATATTTTTTTTCAGCTTCGCGCTGTATCCCGCATGTAGCAGGCATATATAGGCAGGTTAATAGGTAGGCAGCGGGAGCCTAGTGTTAAAACACTCCAGTGCACACTTTCCACCCAATTGGAAGCATTGTCTGTTGAGTGGTGAAATTTAACGCTGCGGTTTGATCGAGTCAAAACCACCGGTGCAAAGAAATAATAATATTAAATATTTCATTTCCTCGAGTGGGGATCGAACCCACAACATTTTCGCGCATATTCACAATAGGCCTGATTTGGCGTCTATATATTTGTTCATTTAAATACTAGCTGTGGATTTAAAGACACAAATATTTTTCATAATTGCTAATTTACAACATACTCATTATAAGACGCTGCCTATGGAAATACTATATTCATATTATAAACAGCCGTTTTCAAAAAAAATATTGAAATTTTTGTTAAATATATTCTTGGTAAAACAAACATTATTCTAAAACAAGTAAAATACGTAGTACTTCCTAATTTCTTAATACTCATAGCTTAGAAAAATATGCAAAAATTCAATTCCGAGAAGTCCCTTATATTAATAAGAAAATGGATAGGAGAGGTTTCCAGTTGTTTTCTTATTATGAAAGGAACCCATACAATTTGAATATGTTTGTTTAATAAAAGCACGTGCTACTTTCGAGTTATTATTGATAATGTGAGGTATTTTGTTAAGCTCACTCAAATAAAAGTTTATTTATTATAAGTTTCATTTATGCTGAGGTCATTGTAGCTCAGAGGGACAGTGCTTGCTTTAAACGTGATGATTAGGAGTTGAATTTCTTTTCGAGCTAAGTAATTATTCTAATTTTTCTTATCTCCTTTCCCTTTCGAGGTCACAGCAAAGGGATTAACTTTATTTTACATAGCGTATAGCTTTTTTTGAGAAATAGATTTTTTAATTTGAATAGTTTGATAAACAAAATAGATAGTTCCTGAGGTAAGCGCTTTCAGCGAGAGAAACTAATCAGTTTTATAATATTAAGTATAGGAAATACAATGAATATTACGTAAGACACAAAAAAGAAGTGACAGAGTTTTTTATTAATCTTTTTACTCGCGCCGTACTAAAATGTAAAATAGATTTCACGTTGTATCCCGCACACAGGGTAGGTAGATGGAACCTAGTATTAAAATACTTTAGCTTAGTGTTAAGGCATTGCGTGCTGAGTGACGGAACTCCGGCGTTGAGTTCCGTTTGCTTATACACCAGAGCGAGGAAATGAATATATAAATTTAAACAATTTTTTAATTTCAATTGGGCATCGAACCCACAACCAGTCGCGTTTACATTCACAGTTTGTGGGGCACAAACTGGAGCATGACTGGCCTCACTCACTCGTATTAGAATATGATAAGAAAATAACTGTTCAAATTAAAATAATTAATATTAAAATATTCTAATAACCTATTACGTTGTGCGCCACAATTCATTGAGAAATACTATATACGAGATACTAGATTAGCTGTAACAGTTAAAAATAAAACCTCTTAATATCTCAAAATTTAATGATGACTGTAAACATTTTATTTCATTCAATCAAACAGCAGCTTGCTAGGTACATTTAAATACTTTATTGCAAGTCGATTATAGGTTTTTTTCTTATAACTTTTACAAAGGATGTAACGATACTTCCATGAAGTATTATTAACTAGCGACCCAAGCACGATTTCGCCCTCTAAAATTTGTTGTTGTATTATAGTACCAAATTATACGAAATCTTTACATAAATTGTAGCTTATGTATCATCCATACCTTTATTATAAATTACGATACATAATTCTAATAAATACCTAGGGAGATACTGATTCAAAATGAGGCCCACGAGCCGCACAGTATGACCGACTCGAAAAGGCAGACGACGTTAACGGTTTTGTAAATTTTCATATATTTTGGATCTACTGTTAATTTTTATGTGGTTATTTGCTGTTTATTATTAATTTATATTATTCTTTGGTTCTTCGCTTTTTCGAATAGTAGATTGATTAGTTTTTTTAATTTCTTGGTGTGTTGTAAGTTTCGGCTCTGGGCAGCTTCGGCATAATACTATTTAAGTACTGAGGAAGGATGGTTGGTTATTTCAGTTCGGTTATCTATACCGTTGTTACACACTTAATGAATCGTATTTAAATTTTTTTTAAACTTTGATATTAATAAGAAATATTCAAAGGATGAAAAAAATTAAGTATGACGAACGATAAAATTGTAATTACTACGAATATAGACATCTTTACTATACAGCTTCACTATGTACTCCGCACACAGTGGAGTAGGCAGAGAGAAGCTAGTGTTAACTGTTAAGACGCTCCTCTGCCCATCTTTACTAAATCAGTTCAAATCTCAGTTTAATTATAATTATCATAGTGGCTGTACTATTGTGTATGTGAAGTACATATTATGTAGCTGTAATGTCATAGAAAGAGGTTCTAGTTAATTTTAAATAGCTTTTAATAATTTCGCCAGACGACTTCCATATAAGAAGGCGAAAGAGGTATGCAGGGACCATAGCGTTTGGCGCTCCGTTCTTTCTGACTACCCCGTTAAGGCTACAGCGTGAAGCTAGATTAGGTTGGACTTCCATATCATTTTAAAATAATGTCATTTGATTTTTTTTTGCTTCCCGCATATATCAAAGTAGGTATAGGGAACCTGGGAACCTAGTGTTAAGATACCACGTTTAATATTTTAATTTCCTCGAGTAGGAACTGTCACAGCAAGTATACTTAATATGCTATGTATATGGTTTGGTATTAAATTGTAGAAGTTAAAATAACAACAGCATAATGTAAATATTATGCTGTTGGTATTTTAACTTCTTAGCACGCTTTATCATCGTTTTTTATATGAACAAATAACGACCTCTCGACAATTAAAGTGTAAACGTGACTGATTGAACATTGCTCTTGTAAATTTTTCCGCAATTTCCAATGGCGAATGCGGAAAATCGATATTTCAACAAGTTGTTTGTGCTGAGATTGTCGTTTGACTCACATTTGTCGAGAAGGTTAACATACAACGTTGAGCTCTCAAAGGAAACGTGACTGTGCGAAGAGGGCGATACTTAAACCTTGCAGATTTAGCCTAATTAATACACAAAGATGCTTACAAGAACTTTGAAGAAAAATCATATTTATTTTTTATAATAATATAAGCCGTATAAATATTGAGGCCGTCGTGGAGTACCAGAGTGTCATTGTAACGCGACGGTTGTGGGTTCGATCTCAATTCGGGGGAATTTAGTTAATTTTCATTTCGCTCTGGCACCAAGGCAAAAACCTGTCCTGTTAAGTCCCAATTTTTGCCGAATTCAGGAGGCATTGCGTGTTGAGTGGCGGAACTCACGCTGCCTTTTGCCTCGACACCAGAGCGAAGAAATGGAAATATAAATTTAAATAAATATCCTCCTCGAGTGAGAATCGAACCCGCAACCAGTCGATTTTACAGTCACACTTTGTGCTCCTGCGCCATGACTTGAGTGAATTGCGTGTTGAGTGGCGTTACTCAACTCCGTACCTCGATACCAAACCGGTTAAATTAAAATATTTAACATTTCATTTCTTTGAGTGGGAATCGAACCTACAACTTGTCGTGTACGCAACTGCCCATTACTTGAAAAAGAAAAAGAACAAGAATAAAAATAGCAGAATATTGCGACTAAAATAGAAATAATATGGAAAACTTGAGGATACGGAAGAAAGTTTGACAATAAGTTGTAGCTTCTCAAGCACACTGTCCGAGCCATCGTTGTTTGCAACTTGTCAGAAACACGAGGCAGTGAGGCAGTTACTCTGAAATATGTGCGACGGGACACGAGCTCTATATTTCAATATTCTTATGATACTATAGATATATGTTACCTCTATATTATTATTTTTATTTTTCTCAAATTTTACGCGTTATCCTAGCATAATGTCAAATTACTCCGGTTTTTGTTAGCTTTCCGCTGTATTCCGCATAATGGTAAAGGAAATGTTAAGACACCAGGCTCTCTACTTACCATTGAATTCTGGAGTTACATGTTAAGTGGCGGATATGAGCGCCGTGCTTTGCCTCGACACCAGAGCGAAGTAATGAAAATATTAAGAAAATCATTTCAACGGGTGGGAGCCGAACCCACTATCTAATGCCCCTGCATCATGAACCTCCGTTCGGTTCTTCATACTTTGCAATTCAAAATATTGCGATTGGGTGTAACGGAAATGAAATTATTTTATGCATTTATAACCTCTAATTACTAGAATTTAAAACAGCAAAATCATCTTACAGCAAATATTTTTATTTAAAGTCACTATTGTCAAATAGAATTATTAATTTATCCTTTTATTTTCCAATATCTTATTTTTAAGATTGATAATTTTTTTTTTAGTTAATATAGAAATTGACAAAATATCTTTGAGGCCAGTCGTGGCGCAGCGGCACAAGGTGTGACTGTAAAATCGACTGGTTGTGGGTTCGATCCCCACTCGAGGAGATGAAATAATTACTTAAATTTATATTTCCATTTCTTCGCTCTGGTGTCGAGGTTAAGCGCGGCGTTGAGTTCTGCCACTCAACACGCAATACCTCCAGAATTCGGCAGAAAGTGGGGAACGGAGTGTCTTAACATTAGGTTCCCTCTGCCTACCCTGCTGTATGCGGGATACAGCGTGAAGCTGATTTATTTTATTTTATCTTTATATAAAACAAAGTTGTTCATTCTCTATATTAGCTGTAGATTTAAAGACAAAAGTCAGGTTTCCATAATTGCTAATTTACAACGTACGCATTGTAAGATGTTGCCTATGAAAATATTATGTTCATATTATAAGCAACAGTTTTCAAGAAACTTTTGTTATTCCTGGTAAAACCAACATTATTCTTGAACAAAGAAAATATGTATTACATCTTAATCTAATTTCTTAATAGTCATGGCTTAGAAAAATATGCTAAAATTCAATTCCGAGAAGTGCCCTTATATTAATAAAAAAGTGGATGGAAAAAGTTTCCTGTTGTTTTCGTAATATGATTAAACCCAAACAATATATTTTTCGTTTAATAAAAGCACGTGCTACTTTCGAGTGATTATTATTGTTAATTTAGGATAGTTTGTCATGTTCATTTAAATAAAAATTTTATGCTCTTGCTGAGGTCATTGTCGCTCAGAGGAACAGGACACAGTGCAAGTACTGGGAACGCGACTGTGGACTGTGTACTGTGACTGAGAAAACAGTTTAGGCTAATACATAAAAGATTTTTCTAAAATAAGACATTTAAAATTTCTTTAAAATAAAAACCCTTAATAAAGATCAATCCTTGCGCCCCATTTATTGCGTCGCATATTCATCTCAATTAAGTAGAACTCATTTTTTATCTCTTGGTGTAAATCGAATTAAAACATTATTCAAAATGGTTTTCCTTAACAATGACCTAATTCTATTTTGGTCTAATTCTAATTTGAAGTATCACCTCCGTGTTTTTTTTTATTTTTATGGGAAGAGACAAGATTTTATTGAGAAAACGGCGTGGATTTGTTATTTTTAATAATACCCAACACATTAGGCTACTTATTTAGAAAAATACTTATCTAGAAAACGTTTAAAAATTTAAATAAAAATTTTATAATAAAACATTAGAACCCGCTACGTTCAAATTTTGATACGTTTTCTAAATACATATTTTTCTAAATAAGTATTTGTCTTTTCTAAGTGTGGATTAACACTTAAAAAATTTTAAAAACACTAGGACTCTTTCTATAAACAGGAAAATCAGAACTGAGAGTTATAAAAAATAGAAAAATATCTTTTTAAATAAAAATTTTCTGTGTAAGCATCATATTATTTAATAGCTCTAATATCTGTCGAAGAAATTGGAGATTGAAGTGTCTCAAATGTAGGTTCTTTAGTCTACCTGTTGTAAAGTGTGAAGATATTATAATGTTGTCATTCGGAAAACAAACTGGCTTTAAAAATATTGTACAATTTACAAAGTAATTAAGAACAGGTTTCATATGTCATATATTTCACAATTTTTATGCTAAAGAGATACAATACTATAGTTAGTTATTTATCTTTTAAAGAATTATATTAAAGAATTTTGTAATATATAATATTAAATAATTTTATTTAACTTAAGATCGAACTGGCTATCGAAACTTTGTTTTACATTTATTGCAGTATATTCAACTTTTGATGCTTAGGTACATTTTTCTAAGCGAGCTTACAAAAACAGTCCTTGGGCTATATTGTTTCAAATTATTACCATACAGTTTACACAAAGTAAAATCACGTAGGAGGATGTGAAAACGCCTATTTGCAATTCTCTATCATCTCTTCGTTAAAACAACAAAAATTTAGCAACGCGCATCTCTTCAATTTGCTTTAAATCTCGCTACGTTAAAAATTTTATACGTTTTCTCAAGATAGTACAGGACTATTGTAGGGTAGGACCAAAGAAATCTCTGATATGTAGGATATACGGTGTGACGCAAAAAAAAAGACATTTCTATAAAGTGATCATGGTGAAATTGAATAGCATCTGAACATAATGGTTTTGGTTGTGTGTTGGATCCCTACTCACGGAAATATATATTTTTTTTATTTTCAGCTCTAATGTTCGAATTGTGGTGTTGTGCTCCACCACTCAAAATACGATTTATCCGATTCGGGCAGAAAGAGTAGAACAGAATATCTTAAGATTTACGTCTTCTCTGATCATCCAGCAATGTACGGGAAAAACCGTAACTTTCAAATATTTTTTGTTAACATTTCAATACGCAATTACATTTCCTGATTCAAAATCAGCCATCCATTTTAATTATACGTCTAACACTTGCTATTTAATTTAAATTGCGACAAACCGAAAACGTCCATTTACAATTTCATGATTATAACCTATATTTAAGTAGGCGGTATAAAAGTACAATGAAATCGCTACGTTTCTTCCCTTTATAGAGTGTAAGTAGTTTTTACCGGCGAAGCCGACAACAATAGTCGCGCATTTTATTGCCTTTTGTAAAGAAAGACCTTTTATAGAAATAAAACATCTGTTTTTTTTTTATAAAATTTGTTTGTTTTTAGTTCTTCAACAATTCTATGCACTATCCGGGATTCAATTGAAAATGTACGTTTAGTACTTTTCAAATATTTATTTTTTATAAAAATGAATTAAAATATTACATTTTGCAGCTGTTTTATTTTGATACGTTCTTTACTGCAACTTGGTTTTTTAGTGTAAAGTATGAAAAAAACTTAGTCCTCAGAAATTGGCTTATAAGTGTAACCAAATTGCTTCTTAATACTAAAAACACGTCTAAATTTTAGAGATTTCAATAATTTTGTTTATTATATATATTTGTTTATTATATTTATATAATAAAATATTTTTTGTACTTTCATGTTGACATTTATGCAGAAGGGCTCGAGGAATGTCTGTAGGTAACATTGCGTGTTCTGCGATATTTTCTGAAATGCGAAATGCTATGTATAGCATACATAGAAATAATAACTCACCTATTGATATTATATAAAATGTCCTTTTGTTCCCTTAATAACCGAATAAGACTAATTTAAAAAAAAACGACAACGCAAAATTCTCAATAGAAAATATAGTAAAATCTTGAATTAATAAATGTATAAAATTACAATTATAAAAGTTGAAAGTCGAGTTGTTAGAGTTGATATTAGCACAGCGTTTGTGAACTGAACGCGTCGTTTGTGGGTTCGATCCCCACTCGAGGAAAATAAATGTTTATTTACATTTATATTTTCATTTCTTCGCTCTGGTGTAGAGTTTCACCACTCAACACACAATGCAATGCAGTGCAAGTGGGGAACGGAGTGTCTTAACTCTAGGTGGACAACCTCTGCTGTGTGGGATACAGCGCGAAGCTGATTTTTTATATTTCAATTTCAATATATACAATGGAATCATTTACTTAACCTGTGATATATTAATAACATATGGCCCAGAACCGAAAGAGGTGTCAATCTTTGGAAGAGGCCTTTACCTGAGGGGGATTCCTAATTATTTATATTACTAACGTCATTTTCTTCAAGTGACAGTTAATATAATAAGATTTTCATATTAATCCCCTGCCTGTCACGTTCGTTTACCACATCATTTGAATTTCCTAGAGAAATCTGTAGAAAATATATTTCAAGCTACAGTTGATATTGTATTAATGGGATTTTGAATATATTATATTATTTTGTATGTAAATACATATGCTTATATGATTCAAAATTGTAATAAAAATTCAAGTCATATTGCGGGTTTGTCAAAAATCATCCATAATCGATCTAATTTCTTAACAAAGCTTGTTTTTTATTATTTTATAGGAAAACAGGAGATTTTATAAATAAATATATCTACTAAATGAAACGTGTTTCATCAATAAAAAAAAATTAAACATTTTTAAAATTTTATTCCACACTTAGGAACTTAACTAAATAAGTTATAAAAATGTTTCCCAAAAACACGTTAACGGTATTTTTATTATAAGCTCAGAGGCCGCCGTGGCGAAGGGGCACTAACGTGCGAATGTAAGCGCGACGGTTGTGGGTTAGAATTCCACTCGAATAAATGAAAATGAAATGTTTATTTCCTCGCTCTACTAACAAATCTAAACATTGCGCTTACTAGTTTCTGAGGTGCCAAGTTACTATATGCGGGATACAGCGTGAAGAAAAAAAAAATGCTATTCTATATTATAATTAAAGCTTAAATCCCACTCTTGGGATTATAAACATTTAAACTGAGACCTTTTTAAATATGCTCGAGTGGCAGCTTTCGTTTTTACATAATACTTACGTAATTTAAATAACAGATTAACTTTGATGTTTAAAAATGTAAATGATGTACATTTCGTTTAGAATTTCGTGTATAGGGAGAGGTTATTGCCAAAAAGGGGCCTATTCAACGGGGAAATTGAGTATTCGTGTTTGGAATTAACTTATTCACGTATTTATAGGTGATAGAGGTATAATATTTGTATATTTGATATTAAGCGTATGGTAAAATGGGGAGGAGGGAGACATATGTGATTTTGGAATTAAATTACTGTGTGTATTTACTGAATTTACTTTGTTTATTTATGAATAGAATTAAATAGTTATTAGGAAAAAAAAATATTAGCTACAGGCTGTATTACTGGTACAAGGTAGGCAAAGAAAACTTATTGTTAAGACAGTCCACTCCCCACTTTCTATCCAATGTTCAAGACATTTCGTGTTGAACTCAACACGCAATGTCTCGAACATTGGATTACACGATTTTTTATGACTTTTAATTTACAGAACAATTTGAATTGAGTATTTTTTTACTTTTTATAATAAATGTTGTAGAAACGACGTAAAGTTCAAAATTTACCTTTCTGTGGGATTTTAATGTTAAAGTCATTTCAGAGACAATTAAGGGGCTGTAATGGTTTGAGCACATATTAAGATATCGTTAAATTTATGTAAGCTATTAATACTTTATCATCCTGTTTGAGGTAAAAATCTAATCTATTCAGAAAACCAAGTATTCCGTATCAATTTCATGACTGTAGGTAGGTCAACCGAACCGTTGATATGAGAGAGAAAGTTTTTTGTATGTAAAACTTATTTCGTATAAAATAAACTACAAATAAAAATTTGTAATTTTTTTTATTAATTGGCATCAATCTATCTATAATATAATATTCATAAATTTCTATTTTTCAGAATTTTTCCTTTTTTTGTATTGTAAATTCTAACTACTTGCCAATTTTCATAATTGTAGATAAACGAGAAATGAAATGTGCCTTATTACGTATCAAAATGCAGCAAAACACTCGTTTTTTTTTAACGCATTGACCATTTTTTTTTCTGTGTCATTAATATAAGGGACTGTAGATTTGGATACCTTACATTCATTTAAGCATAATATTAATTTTAGCTAAAACTTAGAGTAAAAATGATCTAGGCAGATGGACAAAAAATTGCCCTTTAAAAGTTTCGTTTCTTGTTGAGGTACGCACACCTAAAAATAAAACTTACAACTGCTTACTACTATACTATTCTAAAAAATCACCCCCATAATTTTGTAATATATTAAAAAAATACAATAAAGGTTCTTATTTGTAAAATCATTCCCCTCAGTGGGGATCGAACTCACAAGTATCGCATCGTGTCGCATTGCGACACTACGGTGTCTACAATACTACATTATTAATAAATATTATTGTTTTCCCATATTACAAATATATATTATTGTATATGTAGTAGACTAAACAAAGAGAAAAACAATATTGTAAATGTTTAATCACTGCAGATACACATCGGGTAAAGCTTTTACTATAAACACGAAAGCATACATTTTTTTCTTAGTTTTGTTATCCTATTTTTGTTATTCATAGAACTGAAACGTGTAGTTTTTAAGCTATGCTAGTTTGTCAGTGAATATAAACAATATGGAATACAATGAATATTTTATGGCTCGAAAATGTTATACACAATAAAATATTAAGCAAATAAATATGATTCAAGATTTTAGTTTAAAAATGTTAGATTGCTAAATGTATATCATATGATACGTGATTGAAATGTTATGGAGTCGTGGGTTTAAACCTTGCGCGAAGGAATGCTTATGTACTTATTAAGACATTTAAGAGACTTGCACAGAAAACTATTAATATAATTAATATCATAGTTGATTATTTAAAGTAATATATTTAATTTTACTCCTTTACTTTACTTATCTTGAAGTACCTGGTATCTTCTGTACTATACATGTAATGGTTCTATTAGGGACAAAAGTCGGACGGAAAACTATAATTAAAATTATCAAATTTTAAACGAACTTCACACAATAAGATAAATTTAAGCGTTCAATAGGAAATAAGGAAATAAAATTTAAATTTTATACATAATTGTGAGTAATATTACCGTTAAATCTCAAAAACTTTCTTCATCAATCTGACCTGGTTCATGTCAGTCAGTCAACAGTTAATATACTGAAACCAAACAATATGTTTCATGCAAATACAAACAAGTAAACTTTCATACAATCGCATAAGGCGGATCCTTTTCGAACTTAGTTTAGCAAAAGATAGTTGTTTGCCTAAACTTTGTGAATATCGGCACCTTATTTTATCTTATGCGGGTGATAATCTATCTCTAAGTACCTTCTTCAATCCTTTGTTTTCTTATCTTATATTTACTTTAGTAGAAGTACTTCGTTCCTATTGCACGACTATTATATTATACTAGCATTTTCTCAAATAATATTATTGTGAGTCAGTAATAGTAAGTCTATAATCGATCAAACGAGGAAAGAGGAAAGTTAATATGTAAGTTATCCATACGAAAATGAGTAATATATATTTTTTCGCAGCATTGTGTGTTGAGTGCTGCAGTTCAACATCAGGCCTTCATTCAGTGTATTCGGTCACACCCTTGTGCCCCTTGACCACGACGAGCTCGACGAAAACGAGTAATCAAAATCAAAAACCGCACACAGCAGGGTAGAGGGAACCTAATGTTATTCCATTCTTCATTTTCCGCCGAATTTTGGAGGTATTGCGTGTTGAGTGGCGGAACTCAACACCGCGCTTCGACTGGTCACCAGAGCGAATAAGTGGAAATGTGAATACATTCTTATGGTCAAAATAATAAACATGAGGCATTACCCATTTGCGATTGTCATTTTCTTCGCCTGCAATTTATATGAAAGATAACGAAAATACGGCGCCTGTACGGAATATTATTTCCATTTGGCAAAACGATTTGCTTAAATGACTTGTTGTACGGTGCAAAGTACTATAAGAATAAATAATTTAAGTGCCAAATTTACGCATGGTTACTTCTTCAAATTTACATAATGTAAGTTAATAAAGAAAAAGCAGCTTCACGCTTTTTTCCTCATATCATTACACGGAGGTAACCTATTGTTAAGACATGCCGTTCTTTACTCTCCGCTTATTTTTGAGATTTTGTGTGTTGTTTAACTCAGCGTTGCGCTTTAGCTTGACATTTTTGAAGTGATAGACATTCCCGTTTTGAATGCAAACTCGTGTTGTGGGTGTATCTGAGTGAATGTCATTATTGTAGGTTGAAATTTCATTTTAAAAGCTTTAAACTATGCAGAAATGGATATATGCGTCAAAATAAAGAAAATATGTATAAATGCTAATATGATCTAGTGACCTATAAAAGTTCAATAATGTCTACTATAAATACTTAAACAGTGATCTTTATATATTTTATTATGAGTGAATACAAATAGCTTTTGAATCAATTACTTGGAAAAGAGTGATGCTTCACTATATTTTCAGTCTAGGTTCACTATATTTTCAGTCTTAGAACTTTTTGAGTTTTGTCAAAATTACTTTTGAACTACATTTTACTGCTTAACTTCCCTCCAAAGACAACCGTTCGTTTTTTAATGACTGAAAGGCTGAGCTAAGTCCAAATACACTGTTTGTGTATTAATTTATCGGCGCATTCAACGAGCATATTCCAATTTTAATCGCAATGTAAATCTACGTAAATAACTTACAATAAATAAATCGGCTTCATGCTGTATCCCGCAGACAGCAGGGTAGGCAGAGGGAACCTAGTGTTAAGACACTCCGTTCCGCATTTTCTGCCGAGTTTTGGAGGCATTGTGTGTTGAGTGGCTAATATTTTATTAAAATAAAAATACAGCTTCTTTTATGAATACTATCACCATTTATTTTGAAGATTAATTGAATGATGGATTGTTTTTTTTTAATTTTAAGGGTTTCGTACATCAAAAGGAAATAAAATGGAATCTTTAAAGGATTACTTTGTTGTGCGTTTATTATCTAAGTTAATATCATTGTTTAGGTCTACGATCGGTTTGAAATGAATTTAAATTTAAGTTTGTATTTTTTTTTCTATGAAATAACTATAACTTTTTCCATTTTGGATTTTTTTCCTTTATTTTTATTGCAAGTTCTCACTTTTGCCAAATTCCATAACTGTAGGCCAACAGGAAGTATCCAACAGGGTCTGATTACATGGTGATTGCGTTGATATGATTTTTCTGTGGTAGAAGGGACAGTAAGTTTAAATATCTATCATTGATTTCAGATTAATACATTTGTGTCGAGGTAAAGCGCGGCGTTGAGTTCCGCTACTCAGCACGCAATGCCTCCAGAATTCGGCGGAAAGTGGGGAACGGAGTGTCTTAACACGAGGTTCCCTCTGCCTACCCAGCTGTGTACGGGATACAGCGTGAAGCTGATTTGATTTTTTTTTGACATCGAGATAAATCTTGACAGACGGACTAAACCACTATCTCTATATTTTTAACTTTGTTTTGTAAATATAGCTCTAATATTTGGTTCATATGAAGCAGAGGTCAAAATTTGTAATATTCGTATCGAGTAAGCGTCCTCCACTGTACCAAACTCATCTTGACGAGGTTTTCATTCAACGTACGTTGCTATAAGAAGTGATGTATGCGACATATTGGTCTAGTAATATTGGAAGTAACGTTACTGCATAGGATTTAGTTTTTACTTGTATACGAAGCGAATTACAATATTAATTAATTTGTGTGAAGATAAGCTAGATGAAATTAGTAAGTTTTTGTTCTTAATGAAAAAGATTTGTAAACCACGAGTATCATTAGAAAATATATTATATGCATAGTTTAACTCTAATTTATGATATTGCGTGCTACGTGGCGGAACTCAACGCCAAACTTTGTCTCTTTTTGGGAAAGGAAAATATTTTATTGCCCCAACTTCATATCAAACCAATATTACTGCCAAACGTTGTCACACTGCATCACGATGGCCTCAATATATGGTAATTTCAATGTATATTACATATTTAGTAAAGCGTATACAACACTAGCTTTTGACTTTTCACCTGGTACCAAAAAAAAACTGTGACACTATATAATACTAAAGAAATAATAAATAAAAAATATAAAATAGCAACTATTTTGTTTCTAGGCTAGTTGTGGCGCAATGGCAGAAAGTGTGACTGTAAAATCGACTGGTTGTGGGTTCGATCCCCAGTCGAGGAATTGAAATATTTTTTTACACTTATATTTTCATTTCTTTGCTCTGGTATCGAGGCAAAGCGCGGCGTTGAGTTCTGCACTCAACACGCAATGCCTCTAGAACTCGGCGCAAAGTGGGGAACGGAGTGTCTAAACACTAGGTTCCCTCTGCTTACCCTGCTGTGTGTGGGATACAGCGTGATCTTCAATATTTCGCGTGATTTTTCAAGGTCGTCATGTCGTACGATGAAGAAGGCAGGCATCCCCTTGAATCTTAGTTTTCCGGCTCGATGACACGGATATCGGATTATTAGAGCACCTATCGACATTAATAGCACGACGACACTTTAGTTGGATGAGTGGAAAATTCCATGAACAATATTCATGAAATAGAAATATATTTATAATAATGACAAGTTGGAATTTTTTTTCAGCTTCACGCTATATCCCACACACAGCACGGTAGGCAAAGGGAGCTTAGTGTTAAGACTTTTACCGGAGGTTTTAAGTGGTAAGTAGCGCAAAAATGTGGAACGGAGTGTCTTAACGGTAGGTTCGGCCTCTGCCTACGTCCCTATATGCGGAATACAGCGTAAAGCTGTTTATAGTTACTAGTGACTCAAGCTCAAACGCGGCTAGGCTCGCCTAAATAAATTTTTTTTTTTTTTGAAAAAGAATCCTGTATCCTTTCTAATAACTCTAAGAATACGTGTAGAAAGTTTCATGAGAATCGGTTCAGTAGATTTAGTATGAAAGCGTAACTAACAAACGTACATTCACATTTATAATATTATAATATTAGTACGATTGTTATTGCATTCAAATTATTCGCTATTTAGAATTTAGTTGATAATAGAACAATAGATAGTTTCACAGGCCAATACATTAATGTAGGCGGTGAATATCGTCGCATAATCACTGCTAATACTGACCATGCCTATTAATTAGTAGTTTGGTATAACATGTAGGTCTTTACTACTAACACTAATAGATTAGGAGGCCGGTCGTGGCGCAGCGGCACGAGGTGTGACTGCAAAACCGACTGGTTGTGGGTTCGATCCCCACTCGAGGAGATGAAATATTTACTTAAATTTATATTTCCATTTCTTCGCTCTGGT
>DWQW01005764.1:0-17288 GCA_018249695.1 Heliconius erato demophoon
GAAGATACAAATATGCTGTCGCTGACTTTTTTGTAGATCTTATTAAGAGGAATAATACTCTAGTACATTATTTTCATGTAGGACTTACCATTAAAGCAGCGCATGCGTGAAAGTGTCTCAACGGGTACGACTTTATGCACATTTATCATATTTATGTCAAATTACAAAAAAATATACATATAATAAACTATATATAAACCTTTCCTGAGAAATACTCTACTAAATGGTAAAAACCGCATCAAAATCCGTTGGGTGGTTTAGAAGAAGATCGCTTAGAAAGGCCAGACAGAGAAGAAATGCGTTCTTATTTTATAAGATATAGAGATATCCTCTACCAAAAATATTTAAGTAAGTTCACTAAAGAATTATAATATAAAACTGACTATAAGAAAAATAAACAGAATAAACGATGTTTTAGTTATTATTAAGTGTATCAGTGAAACAGCCATCATTTAGAGTTTAGACATTGTCCCACTAGTGTCTGCTTTTAGTGTGAGTGGCCCCGACCCCACGTGACGTCACTTCCGCAGTCAAATCAGTTCCGGCGCGCCTGCGGGCTCTTTAACATTCACTCTTTTGTAGACCCCGATACGGTGGATTGTATACGGAGCCGCTCATATGACTAGCCTCGTGGAAAGTTTATTAATATAATACTCCTAAGTAAACGGCATTGTATTTGCCACAAAGCTATATATATCCCGTACTCTATAGGGTGAGCAGAGGGAGCAGTAGGGTAACCTAGTGTTAGACATTCCGTCCCCCACTTTCCGAATTCTGGAGGAATAGTTAAGTGGCGCAATTCAACGCTGAGTTCTAGCCTTGTCATGAAAATAATGAAAAAAATAAGAAACAATAATTCATACTTTTTAACATTTTTAAAATGTTATTTCACACTCAGGAAAGAAAATTCCTTTCTTAGAAACCTATAAAAATAATCCCACTGTATATTTTTTTTAATCACGCTGTATCCCGCAAACGGCAGGGTAGGCAGAGGGAACCTAGTTAAGACACTCTCGTTCCCCACTTTTCGTCGAGTTCTGGAGTCATTGCGTGTTGAGTGGCGGAACTCGACGCCGCGCTTTGCCTCGGCACCAGAGCGAAGAAAATATAAATGTAAATAATATTTCATTTCCTCGAGTGGGGATCGAACACCACGACTGGCCTCTACATCAAATAAATATTTATTAATTTACTAATAAGTCATTTATTGCAAATTTGAACTTGTAAACACTTGATTGTATGTATCCTTAACTACTTGCCATCATACAATTTTGGCTGCAGCAAAATTATTTTTGATCTGACTAATACAACCTTTTTACAATTCCTCTAGGTAGAGATTCTTTTTATTTGGTACTTTATAGCATAGCATATGACTATATGCTATGCACTCTGTACATATATTATTTGAAATATGGCTGCAATAAAAAAATAAAAAAACAATTAAAACTTAATAAAAATTTGTAAATATTCTTCCCATATACATTGTTATATTTAAGACTTGTTTTTAAGAAGTACGATTTCGTACGAAGTGTTGCTTAAAAGGCAAAATGAGTGAATTCTCTTTTCGCCTAGTCAATTAGATAAGGATAAGAAATATTTTCAAAATAATGTTTTATATAATAATTTATTGATGTTATGTACATGATGTTCCTCGACATACAAATTAGAAATCTATTAATATGTAAAAAGCCATATTTTTAAATGTGTTTCAGATCACTTATGTATATTACATTCCATTTTTCTTTGTTAATATTTAAACGTTTTTATGTTTATCTATGCTGGCATTTAAATTGTCTATTGATAGAGGGCTTTCTATTTTTTCAAAGGTCATTTATTATATGCATATATTAATAGCATGTGAGTGTAATACGGTATAATATAGTCAGATATGTCGTATGTCGTTGACAATGTTAGATACTAAATGTCAAGGCAAATGTGAAATACTTATATTTGTACTTTAAACACATTAACGTGATTTGAAAGCTATAGTAGCAGTGTTAGTCCTTGTGCTAATATGAACAAACAGTCAAAAAGTTTAAAAAAAAAACGCGGTGCTATTACAGTGATTAATATCCACAGTAATTTATTTTCTTACATATATTCCATGTACAGACCAGTCACAATTTTGTTATATGTATATATATAAATATATATATGACAGAAATAGATTTTGAATTAATTTCTGATAATAAATAAATAATATATTTACTTATTTAGTAAACGTATAAAAATTTGAACGTATGCTTAGTGGACAGAGTACCTGATCGGTTTCCAGGAGGCGCGGGTTCGAGTCCCGCTACGTTCATTTTTTTGTACGTTTTCTAAATAAGTATTTTTCTTTCCTAAGTGTGGAATAACACTTTAAAAATATGTTTAAAAATAATATATTTGACTTTGAAAATTAGTATACATATTTAATATTTAAACATACTTTTGTTGTTGGTTAAGTAAATAAATTATCTTTTAAGGTTAATCTATTCACGATAAATTAATAATTTATAAGAACTATACGTATGTTGTAGTCAAACCTCAATGCTCAGGCGTTCCTAGGTTTGACTAGTGAAATTTTTGGTCTGACTTAGTTATACCTTAGTTAAAGTCCAAAAAAATTACCAATCAAAGTTTAACTACGTATTAAAATGTCATGTTTTCGATCGTTCGATTAAGTATAATAAAATATATATTTTTGTAATTTAATGTTTATTTTTTAATCAATTCTAGGAACGCCGGAGCTTCGATGTTGACTACAACATATACATATATATGTACATATTATGTACAATAAGAATTGTGAAACAGTATGAAGAAAAGTGACACCTTTATTTCAACTTCAGTTTTATTATTTAATGCCCCTTCTGCCACGGCTAATAAAGTTTGCCATAAAAAGACATCCCCCAATTAGAATTCAGAACGAAATAAACCTGATACTTACTTTCAGTAAAATACCATGCTACAGTATATATTTATGTAGTTCGTTCTTATCAAAAGTTCAGTTATATTCGAAGTCAGCTTCACGCTGTATTCCGCACATAGCAGGGTAGGCAGAGGGAACCTACTGTTAAGATATTTCGTTCCCCACTTTCTGCCGAATTCTGGAGGCATTGCGTGTTGAATGGCAGAGCTTAACGCCGGGCTTGTTCTCGAGAACAGAGCTAGAGCTAAAAGTTTGAAGTAAGATGGTGGAAATTAACCCCAGATTTTGTATTAAAAGATCAAAGAACATATTTAAAACATATCGCCCAATGGTAATCGAATATAAAGCAAGCGCTTACAGTGCAGTTTTATAGTATTTCCAAGCCCAACTGTGCCAAGATAAATGTTGACCGCATTTAATTATTATAGTTAATAATTAATAACATATATATTTTACTTTAAAATATTTTTGTTTCAGATACTTTTTAGCAGTGCTGCAATGGCTAGAATCACAATATACATATTAACCCTTCTTTTCATCATCGTAGCAGCAAATACTCGTATACATTAATATTCTAAATATAAATTACTAAGTGGAATTTGAACCAATACCAGCATGTCTGCAGATTTAGACACGTCACATATAAATTGCTACAATATATTTTTATATCTAAAACTTATTACATTTCTATATTAATAACACTGCGACATTAAATTGAGTATCTAGCATCTCTTTTTCAGCTTTACGCTGTCACACACAAAAATAAAGGTAGGAAGAGAGAACCTAGTGTTGAGACACTCCGTTCCTTACATTCCGCCGAATTTTTCGAGGCATTACGTGTTGATTGGCGGAACTCAACGCCGAAGTTTTGCATTGGTGCCAGAACGAAGAAATGAAAATATTAATGAATAATAATAGTTGTGTATACAATAAACATTTAAAATTGCCAGTCGTAGTGCAGGGGCACAAAGTGTGACTGTAAAACCGACTGGTTATGGGTTCGACACCCACCCGAGGAGATTATATAATTAATAATTATACTATTTACTTAAACTTATATTTCCATTTCTTCGCTCTAGTGTCAAGGGCAAGCGCGGCGTTGAGTTCTGCTACTCAACATGCAATGCCTCCAGAAGTCGGCAGAAAGTGGGGAACGGAGTGTCTTAACACTAGGTTCCCTCTGCCTACCCTGCAGTGTGCGGGATACAGCGTGAAGCTGAATATTTAAAAGTGTAATTGAGGTTGTCTGCATTGTTGACGTTAGAGGAAGTATACTATGAAGCTATCTTCTAATTTAGCAAGACCTATTTATCCGTTGCAAACGCGATCTTTACGATTGAATGAAGCGCCAGGAAAGTAACACCTACTTGCCAACATGTATGCAACAATCTTTATTTATAGCTGGTCACTGCTCAATTGCGATTCAAAATTTTATAAACAAAATATTCCTTTACTTATATAGTGCATTAGACAATAGATATTTTAGTTCAACTACAAATATATTTTCAAGAACTAGTATAGAATATTAGTCCAGTGGTATTTGGAAACCAAAACTATGGCCACTAGGGATGGAATGTGTATGGAAACTAGGGTTTTTGACCGAAATTGGATGAAACCGAAACTGAATCTTGACTGATATAGGAATAACATAAGATATATTAGCTTCTTTAACTAGTATAGAATATTGGTTCAATGGTTTTACCACGACTGCATATGATGTTTATACTCTGAGGGACTTTACTTGAGAAGGTTAAACAACATTGTCCATTGGGTTATTCATAATCCTACTAATATTATAAATGCTTGTGAGCATGGATATTTTTTCCACTACCAAGCAAACACTACTGAACGGATTTAGATGAAACTTAACAGTAATATAGCTTATATATTATAACAATAAGTTCAAGCGGGCGAAACCGTGTGGGTCGCTTGTATAACATAGACCAAACAATCAACAAATCATTAAATATAAATTATCATACATAGTTTTGATTTTGCACATTTAAAGCTGAATCAAACAGAAACAACAATTCTATGAACCTTCATTTTGCTGGTCTTTGCTTTATTTTGCTGATAAAATTGCATCATGTGTATATCACGTAAAGCAGATATTATTCGCGCGTTAATTGAAATTCCATCACATTCCCTGCGTAATTGATACAACGATCCGCATCATATACAGTGAGAGTAGGTACATGTCGATATTATAAAATTTCATTAAGAAGGACAATAACCAAGTTCTAATTAAATAATCTTTTAATTGAATAATTTGTTTATACCAAAAAGTTAATTAAATATGAACAACAATATACAAGAAATCATATTTTTAAAATTTGATTTAGTTATAATTTTAGAAAATAAAAAATATATTATAGAATATAATAAGTATAATCGATTATATACGTGATAACCATACATTTCCAAAGAACAAAGCTACGTAAGGGCGTGCGAAACAAATCACAGGAATGAGTTCGCGGGTTTGAGTCATCAAAGGCCATTTAGTACCGATTTAGACGATCCAAATATTTTCACGGACGACGCACTTGGTTCTTAGTTTCTCTTACTATAAAATCTGGTAAACGAACGCCAAACAAAATTACAATAAGAGAAATTGTAAAATTTTATTACAAAGGCGAAAAACTATATATTTCACATCCACATTATGGAAATATTTATTGGCAAATATACAAAATTGCCATATTGCATAGATTATCCTTCATTATAATCATCCTAATTTTTATATAATATCTGAATATATATTTTTTTATAAATGAGTCATAAGTGCTTACTTTGTTCATAATGCTAAAAGATATAAGATAGCTGAAGTAATTATTTTTAAAATCAACAATAAGTATTCTAAAATATATTGTTTTCTGTACTTCTTTCCTCTTTATTGTTTTTGTAGAGAAGGATAAAGCAATAAGTATATAAATTAATTTAAAAACTTAACGGTATGTTAAGAATAATTAACTTTTCTCGGTATTATAAATTCTCGTTCCCTAACATCAAATAGATATTATATGAATTGACGTGATGATAAAGTTGAGCGTCACGTACTTATTTAAAAACAAAATATTTGAGGTTGACGACTTACCTTTCAGCAATGTTCACTTGTATTGATAATAATTATTTAGTATATTTTTTTGAGTATTTAAAAAAAAACATGCAGTCCACATACAACAATAACAAAACAACAAAAGCTTAGTTTTTATAAATTAGTAAATATCACTTATTTCGTAAGAGTCGTAAAATAAATTTTCCAACACTTATTACTAAGATAAACACTGCACAAAATACCACAACATGCGAAGATGGCTGTCTAGTATCCGACTCACCAGTGTCACCTTTATCGTTGTCTTTATCACTAACAGTAAATTTCACAAACTCCTGTATATGGCTTGGCAACTTCTTAACATCTTTTTCTTCTCCTGCTTCAATCACTTTTATTTTGTGGTCTATTATCTTTGGTTCCCTATACACATTTTTACCGTTTTCTCTTTCGTCTTCACTCTCAGGATCTCTTATTCCTAATTTATACCATCGTTCTCTAGCTTTTGTTATAAATTCTTCCTCTATGCGATTATTCACTTTAGAATCAAAATTTTCCAAAACTGGCATGCTCTTCGATATGTTATTGTCACTAGTCTTAGTGACTTTAATAACTTTATGTTGTTTTCTTTGTTCTCTTTCAGCCATTTGATTCACATATTCTGAATACATTTTTTCCCTAAGTAACTCTTCTTGGCTGCTACTAAATAAAGAAGAGATTCTATTTTTTTCTGTATTTCCATAATTGTGCGAAGAAGGAAAAATATTACCTTTATTTACGAAGATATTGCTTTTATAGTTTGACGCATCACTATAGTTACTATCTTTATCTGTTATCATAGGAGCTCGTGGCCCTTTATTACGAGAACTTCTAATTTTTTCTTGTTCTAGTCGACGAATTTCTTCATCTATTTCTTTTTCTTTTCGACATATATATTCCATTTGTTGTTCACATAAATCTTTGGGTAAAGATGGTCTACGTGGAGCAGCTTCCGTTTTATTTATATCCCGCAAATCACTACAATATCGATGCATATTTTGAATTGAGGATATATCACTTTCTATTTCTTTATTTAAATTGCCCGTAGAAAAATGAAAATATTTTTTTCCTTTTCGCATAGTCTGAAAATTTTCCCTTATATCAGAACTCTCGTCACTTTCATAAAAATATGTAGAAAGTTTTCTTGGTTTTGGAGGTGGTATTGGCTTAAAATGATTTGATGAATAAAATGAATGGGTTTTTGCAGTGGTGGATCCATCGGAAAAATTCGCTGAATCAATTTCTTCCAATGCACGTTTCGAAAATAATTCTCTTTGATTATATTTTGCGTTTGTTACTTTTTTAAATTGCTGATCATTTAATGAAGTTGAAGTTGATTTGTTAGGATGCGAGGAATCTAATAATAAAGCAAGCAAACGGCTACCTGTCTGTGATTTCAGTGTCAAATCGCCTATTGATTGATTTTTAGACATGTTATGTTGCTTTGAACCGGTAAGAGATGACGATTTCTCCAGATCCTTATTACTTTTCAGTATCATATCATCTGGTTCTATGATAGTATTGGTTTTTTCCATTAACATTTTTTGTGATGGTGACAAACATTCGTATAATACTTCTTTTGGGGGTTGCTCAGATTGCTTACTCTGTTCATCTTGACCTTTTTTTAAAGACGATTTTCTTGGTAGTATTGGAGGGGCATTGTTTTTATCAGTCATAAAAGTTGAGATAGAATCTTTGTTTTGCAAACTGTGATTAGATTTCTTATTTGGATTATTTAATTCTTTATTTTGTAATATGTCTTTATCTAGAATATGTAGTGTTTTTTCTTGCTTACATGATGAGGTTAATACGCTGCTTTGCAATTTTTCGGATACATTGGCTAATTCTTCTAATATCTTATGGCCAAATGGAAAAGAAGAAATTTTTTTCAAACATATGTCTTTTAATGAGATAGGATTTTTTTTAATATTGGACGCCAATTTCATGGCTTGTGTTACTGAAACGGACTGAAGTACATCTTTGACATGACTGAGACTAGAGTCTTTATGAACATTTTCACTAATATCATCATGTAAAATATTTGATATATCATTTAGGGAAGAATAAGTTGGATTGTACTTAGCTGTACATTGTGACGAATCTAAACTACTAGACGAATCTTGACGAGTAATCATGTCTTTTGGGGAGTCATTGTTTTCCGAATCAGAAGTTACTTCTTTGATTAAATTATTTATTGCATCGTTTAGTTCACATTTTAAAACCTTTATTTCAAGATCATATTGATCTATATTTTCTTTAGATTTCTGAGTGGTCTTAAGTATGTTTTCATTTCTTTCATGAAACTCTTCACTTTGAGGAGCTTCTTTAAGAGGCCTAGAATCTACTATGTCTTTTACAAATAAATCAGTTTCAATATCGTCTGTATTGAGGATTATAATCTCATGGGAAATTGCAGACTCTTTTTCTATTTCATCAAAGTTTTTACTTTCTTTGTTGTTATATGTCAGCAACGTTTTAGATTTGTCCATATCATTTGCCTGGCTTGGCTTTAAATTAATATTCTCAGCGATGTATGAACTTGATAATAATTTTTCAGTATCGGTAACTTCAATTGTTGGTGTCGTGATTCTAACAGTGACATCAATGTCATCATCTTTAATATCCTCATCATTAGCGTCGTATATCGAACTTGTACTACTAGATGAATCTGTTAAATAAACTAATTCTGCTCCTGTAATTTTTTCGACAGTTTTTACA
This sequence comes from Heliconius erato demophoon, assembly GCA_018249695.1. Classification (NCBI taxonomy): domain Eukaryota; kingdom Metazoa; phylum Arthropoda; class Insecta; order Lepidoptera; family Nymphalidae; genus Heliconius; species Heliconius erato. Next base: position 8,721 of record DWQW01005764.1, read on the forward strand.
CTCCAATCACCTCTTGCTTCAGATATTTCAGGCTCTTTTATTTTCGCGTCTACTCTAATACATTTCTGTGGTATTAGATGCTTAGAAGCTGCTTGTGAAATATTTTTATCGAAAACGTCATCTTCTAATTCCTCATTATCACTTTTCTTGTCATTTAAATACGACTGTCGACGGGATGATTTAGAAGAATCGCCACTTCCTTCCTCGTCAATTACAGCTAAAGATCGAGAAGGCCCGGTGCGCGTGAACGAACTATCATCAGTTAATCCTTTTTTTCGTAATCTATACTTTACTTCACGGTTAATAATATGTTCTATTTCTGTTTTTATGTCTCCTGAGCTAATATTTGACTGGTTTGATGATAAATTAAGTGTTTCCAGATAATTTCGCAATGATAATTCTTCTTCAGGGCTTAATGATATAGTCTGTTGGCAATGAGCAATATTTAATGGTATTGTATTACTTGAAGAAACGCCGTTGATTAATTCTGATTCTGGTATTTTTAATTCATTTACATTTTCCCATTCAATACTTGGTTCTTCAGTAGAAATAATCACGCCAGTACTTTTTATTACAGACCAATTTTTATCATTTTTGTCATATGAATCATCAGTTATTTCAATTATAGTTGGACTATCATCATTATCACAACTCTTACTTTTTACATTATTATCTAATTTAGGTTTTACTTTAAATATTTGATCTGGAGTTTCAACTATATATTTTTGTGACACAATAATTTCTTTATTTTCTTCCTTTTCTATAGTTTTACTAGATTTATCTGTATTTGGTGAACATGACTCTGAAAGTGACTCTTCATTCAACTTTTCAGCCACAAGTTCACTGGTGCTCTCTGAAGTTTCTAAAGCACTATCATTTTTTTCTTCATCCAAAATAGAAGAAGATGCATTACCACCGGATTCACTTTCATCAATATTATTTTTATTTATGTCTATTTTAGTTTTGTTATTTTTACGTTTATTTTTATTATTTTTACGTCTTCTAGGTTTCTCGGGCATATTGATAAATAAAATAACTCTGTATTATCACTAATTCACTTTAATCTTGACCAAACGTTCCAAATACGTCAATTTTAATCGATAACAACACGCATCACATTATGCCGGTATCTAATGTGTAGGAGTGATTGCTGTTTTTACGTAAGAATTCTAAAACGAGGGTTTCCTATCGGTCGTCGTTGTAGGTCACGTAAGGGCTCATATGTTTCACTTTAAGCTAATTTTCTTTACCGCAAGCGCGCCCGGTCACGGCAGTCGTGCGCTCACGCCGCGATTTACTAATAATTATAAATGGGAAGTACGCCGGCGCGCGCTGTGGATTTTATTTTTACGCGGAGACGTGTACGCGAGCGGTACGCGCGTCGACTCGGCCACGAGGAGAGTCCGCCGCCGGCTGCTCCAAACTAACGCACTTCCATATTATCACCAGACGCGATTTAAATTGTTTATTGTTAATTAGTATTGGCCACATATAACAATACCATTTTAGAAATTAATAACGGAGAAGAACTTATGAAACAATGGGCTATAAGAAGTATTTGGTACGAAGTAGAACGCATACAACATTTTAATTTTTTCTTTATTACTGCAATACGTTTTTAAATGTATGTCTAAGCAAAATAAAAATTTATAGCTTAAATGTGTTACACAACGAGCGCATATTACGTAAATAACTTTATATCTGTCACGATCACGGTTTGTTTTGTTATCTTTAGGTATTTGCTATATGTCTCTTATGTACATTATATACGTATATTACTAAATTTCTAAATATTGTCCTTTCTATTCTATATTCTAAATAACAAGTTTTGAAATATAACATAATATTTTTTATCTATAATATATAATAAAATAATTAAAAACGAAATGGAAAAATAAGGACGTGAATATGCTATCATTTTACGACCTTGAATGATAATAAGATTGTGTTGATTTTTGTTATCACGTGATAATATGTGGATAAAACAAATTTGTATACATATTGTTAAATTTATTTCATACAAATCGAAAATCGGTAATCAAAATTAAATTTAATTGTTATTCATTAGTCTTTACATTAAAAATTTTACAACGATCAAACTCACGGCATAGTAATTAAGAACCATTATCTAAATTGTGTTTAATTACATTTATTAATTATATGACATTATGATAGATATAAATGTAGTTCTTATTTAGAATAACGTATAAAAAATTGAACGTAGCGGGACTCGAACCCGCGCCCCCGTAGCTTGATGAGAACGTATGGCTCAGTGGTCAGAGCGCCTGGTCGGTTTGCAGGAGGCGCGGGTTCGAGTCCCGCTACGTTAAAATTTTTATACGTTATTCTAAATAAATATTTTTCTTTTCTAAGTGTGGAATGTACACTTTAAAAATGTTAAAAATAAATATAGTTATGTAAATAATTTATTCATAGCAGTAGAGAAAACATTTATGTAAATATAAAAAAATATTTCCCTATATTTAAAAAAATATATATAACTGAAATAACTGCAATCTCCGTTGAAATATTCGTTAAAAAATACAGCGATATATTTTTTCCAAATGTAAACTTTGTGCCAATTTGGTGCACAAAGCGATCACATGTAAAAGGATGTTGTATATTACGTGTAGTTCGTTACTAGCGTGGGCTAATATTAGACTAACGAGCCCCTACGTTTCTAGACTTGCAGGTCATCTAGATTGATTGAACGCTTCCACTGCGCAACGTATGGCTAATCATGCATATTTAATAGTCGACATTGGTTTTCTTACAAATGCATTATTTGGTTCAAAAGATTTTTTTTCTTTTTTTTTCTGGAAACTTAATGACTAAAAATAAAACATAATCCGTTTCTATAACCATTTTAGATAAAACATAATTTTGTTGTAAAAAATGCATATATGTAGAGGCCAGTCGTGGCGCAGCGGCACAACGTGTAACTGTAAAACCGACTTGTGACCGGTTGTGGGTTCGAACCCCATTCGAGGAGATGAAATATTTACTTAAATTTATATTTCCAGTTCTTCACTCTGGTGTCGAGGTTCAGCGCGGCGTTGAGTTCTGCCACTCAACACGCAATGCCTTCAGAATTCAGCAGAAAGTGAGGAACGGAGTGTCTTAACACTAGGTTCCCCCTGCCTACCCTGCTGTATGCGGGATACAGCGTGAAGGTGATTTTTTTTTATAAATGCTACGCTTAATTATTATCCATATTAGAGTTATAGAAAATCAATTCATACTTAAACAAAATACAAAGCAAATAATATAAAAGAAACAAACAAAATAAAAGCTGTACTTTTCTTTGTACAAATACAACGAATTTATATTATGCATCCAGCAGTGGATATTACGATAATATTAAATTCGTTTAAACAATTTATTTGGGTCAAGTCTTCTTTCTTTAGAGTATTTAAAATGGGAGTTGTTCCCATTCGATATACATTGATAGATAATCTAGGTTTCTCGTACAGTTAGCGAGAAAAGCACTAAAGACTTTAATTTTTTCGCATTTTGTTTATTTTAACCTCGTTTCATAAAAACCCTAGGAGACAGTAAGCAGCAGTTTAATCATTAAATGCTGTTCGCGTGTGCATTATATTTTTTATTTACATATATTTTATATAAATTAAATAAAATCAAATCAGCTTCACGCTGTATCCCGCACACAGCGGGGTAGGCAGAGGGAACCTAGTGCTAAGACACTCCGTTCCCCACTTTCTGCCGAATTCTGGAGGCATTGCGTGTTGATAATAATACCTATAAGTTAACTTGTATAAAAGATTTTTGTGTTTAATATTCCATTGATAATTAATGAATTTTAACCATATTTAATATATTAATAAGCTATTTAATTAAAAACTTGCAATATTGGTCACATAGGTAACTATCACTTTCTTGTAAAATAAATTTATCTCCACAGACAAATACGTCAGCATGACGCCATACCATTGATAACGTGAATAACATTTATTTCTAGATAATGGATAGTAATTGTTTATCTCAGATTCAGAACACTAAACGAAACGTGCAGCGGTGACCTTCCAGAAATATCGCGCTATTTTCACTCGATTTCAACTGACTTTCTACAACAGCAAAATTTCATATAATATGTTTGTGGCGCAAATTCATATAATATGTATGTGTGTCTGCACCGGTGTAATTGTAACACGACGGTTGTGGGTTCTATCCCCAAATGAGGGAATAAATTATTATTTATTAAAGTCTCATTTTTTCGCTCTGGCATCAAGGCAAAAGCCCGACGTTGAGTTCCGGCACTCAACAGGCAATGTCTCGAAAAATTTAACGGAAAGTGGGGAATGGAGTGTTTTAACACTAGGTTCCCTCTGCCTACCCTGTTGTGAGCGGGATACAGTGTGAAGTAGATTTATTTGTTTAATTTTATTTATGTTTGTGGCGACTGTAGAACAACAAACGGACGGACGTTCGGAATTGCGATGCATGACATAATCGCTGTATAGATCCGGACTATTGTGCCAAAAGGCCGATACGATAACTGGCGCTTTTTTGGCATACGTTCAAAGGGTCATAAGGCAATTATATTTGGCAGAGCGGGCGCTTAAAGAATATTGTATGAATTAACATACATACGAATATTGATAATATTCTTATCCAAGGCATTATAGGTTCAAATAAATAATATTTATATAGAAAACCTGATATATGTGTACCTGACTCACTATTTACCTATAGGTAAATATTACCTAAAAATTTGATTGGAAAATTCAATTTTGAATGTAAACAAAGTTTAAAGATCTTGTGGCTTCCTTGGGATAAGTCTTGATAGTGTGAAATCCTTGATAGTATGTTTAATAAAACAGATGTTACCTTTTATATTGAGATAAATTTAATATTATCATAAAAAGTATAACAGGCAGATATTAAACAAAATTTCTCAAATTATTCAAACATTTTTAGCATATTATAGAAAGATGCGATTCAGAACAAAAGTGAATAGATTGGTAAGCTATAGGTATAAGCGGTATAATCAATTTAATTTTGGGGCATATCGCAATATGATGTGTCGGCATTACGGTTCAACCCTCGCTTAGCAAGTGAAATCAAGTATTGTCGTACTGAGGACATTCTCATTTTGGGGTCAGAAACAGAACCGTTCTGAAATTGCATTTGGTTTTACGCACGCACGGCCCGCACACTGTCGTGTTATTTATGATACTATGAGTGCAATTGCGTATTCCGTTGTTTTGCTCCGATTTTCTGTGCAGGCGTATTATGTAAAATCATGTTGTATAATTTATTGGATTAATATAAATACAAAATGTTTTCTTTATTAATTATATTTAATATTTTAATGAGTAATAACAATATACAATGAAAAAATTATGTAGTTTTTTTTTTCAGTATTCCGCATATATCAGGGTGGATAGACCGAACCTAGTGTCAAGACACTCCGTTCCTTACTTTTCGTCGCTAGAGGTATTGCGTGTCGAATGGCAAAGTGACGCCGGAGAGTAAAATAAAACTATGTTTTAATTGAGGTTGCCTGTTCTGGGAAGTACAGAAAAAAATACTTATACTAAAATATCTGTTATATATCCACTATTGTTACAGCTAAGATCCCACAAACCGTCTGGGCTATATGAACTATGATATTTACAATTTAAATAGTAGGACTTATAAGATAATAAAACAACAATGCTATTCTCTATTTTAAAACAAGCAATATTTTATTTTATTTATTATATAATTGCCTTTAAGCTCTATTTTAGTAAATGGAGTAAGTATCTTTAATTTTTATAGCTGACAATTTTGTTGTAAGAAAACACTAAGATTCACGCTAAATATTTCTTGAAACAAATATTCTCGATAGAAAATTGTATTAAATTTTTTGCAAACTTGACTTTCCTTACGAAATATAACGTTGTTATAACTGTATATAAAAAAGGAGTTAGGAATATTAAGCAATATTATGTTATTACGTAAAATTAATACATATATTATCTTTGGCGTCCTAGGGAAACCTGGTGTTAAAACACTCCATTCCCCAGTGTTTTTTTTGCCTTATTCTAGAGACATTGTTTATTGGCGGAACTAAACGCCGCACTTTCCCTGGGCATCAGAGCTATGAAATGAAAATATTTATTACTTAATTTCCTTGCAACGTAAATACACCAAAGACATAAAGACAAAGATATATCCTATATTAAATATTTATATTTATACGATAGTAAATACTATATAGATAAATATACTGAATTATAATAGCTCATACACTATAACCAGAACTAGGTTTTAACTATAAAAACACTTCAATTTATGCGTTTAAACGCTATTCTTAAAAGAGCAGTTTAAACTAATTGGAACTCTACACATAATTATAATGTATGTTGAAGTTAAGTCTAGAGGGACCTCTACATAGGCTAATCATGTTTTGAGTTTCAAGCACGGCCGTTCGGCAAGGAAAGGATTCAGTTAACACGTGTATTAAAACTAAAGCTATAGTCGTTTCACAAACAAGCTATTTTAACTTTTGAAGCCCGTATTATGTGTTGTTTTAAATTTTAATCGAAATAAAATGTAACATTTAATTGGACATTACTATTTAATTAAGATTTTCTCATTATTTGTAAAAATAATCCAGTAAATAATAATGCAATCAGTCGTGGCGCAGGGGCACAAAATGTGACTCTAAGCGCCACTGATTGTGGGTTGAATCCCCTCAGAAAATTAAATACTTATTTAAATTTATATTTCCATTTCTTCGCTCTGGTTTCGAGGCAAAGCGCGGCGTTGAGTTCCGCCACTCAGCACGCACCGCCTCTAAAATTTAGTGGAAAGTGAGGAACGGAGTGTCTTAACACTAGGCTCTCTTTACCTACCCTGCTGTGTGCGGGATACAGCGTGGAGCTTATTTAATTTCAATTTTTTTAAATCAAAAATATGTTCATGTAAAATCAAGACGATGGCTCAGACGGTTAAAAAATAATCAGAGCAAACTGTCTAACTCTATACGTCGTAACTCTATATGAAAGTAATAAGTCTAATTTCGCAAATACTAAGTACGCCTTAGTCAAAATGTGTAGCTTGCCCGATTCTTTATTTTTTTTTAAATATTACATATTTTTTTACCCAATACCCTTGTTAAGTTAGTAAACGAGTACGCTAAAGTATTTCGACTAAGGAACCAGTTAGTAATTAATTAGCAATGTAACTTTACCTAATCTTATAATTTGTGTTTTTACTGTATATCCTTCAGAAATTAAAAATGTAGAATACACTATTTGTATTCTACATTTTTAATTTTTGAAGGATATACATATACATAATAAAGTCTATACTTTACTTACGTTTATTTGATGGTGTTGTAGCGTTAGAAGATGTGCTAGGAGATTTAACGGGAGGCTTGGATGACAACAGCTCACTAGTGTGCTCGTCTTCTGTTATAAATAAAATAAGTATATTAGAATTTTAGTTGCAAAAAATGTGATTTTTCTACGTGAAGGTTGAAGGTTCCATATTCTCACTTTGGCTTGGTTCCAAAGAATATGAAGGGAAGGAATATGGATGAAATTGATGCATGATGATAATAAAGCTTTTATAGAAAAGGATTTAGCTTCACACTGTATAGGCAGAAGGAACCTGGAAAACTAGTGTTAAGACACTCCGTTTCCCACTCATTACCAGAGCGAGGAAATGAAAATATTAAATATTTCTTATCTCCGAGTGGGAATAGAAACCAGATCCGTTGCGTTTGCACATGGTTGTGCCTTTTGCCTCGACGGCTTCAATTATGTACATATATTAACAAATTAAATATTATTTTCAGATTTTTTATTCCTACAGAGTCAAGTACATTTTAAATTACTACTTCTACGTACTCGATTGAAACTAAAACTATTATTTATTTTTTTATATTTCAGTTGTATACTATAATTCAATATTTTTTTGCTAAAATTATCAAGCGTCCGTGTGCCCGGTAAAAAAAATCAGATTGCATACAATTAAAAGGCGTCTGAATATCTTTTAGTACAATATCTTTGTGAACAAATTGCTTTAGATAGAGCTGGCAACACCCACGTCGCGTATTTTATACGTATTCTAGTCGCATATTTTCTAGACTTGTCGTCGTAGCCGTCACTGTGCTATATTTCAAAGCTATATTATTTTTCTTTCCAGATTTATGCAAAATATATAATATATATACAAACAAAGCTATATCAGAAAATGTGGTAAACGAAAAAATATCACAAAACCTATTTCTGTACCGTCTTTTATTGTATTTTCTGTACTTACATAAAAAATATTATTTAATCTTTAAGTAAATTTTAGGACTTCATTATTATTTTCGTAATAATTTTTTACTATTATTCTATCTATTATTTAAAAAAAAAATTAAATTAGCTTCACGCTGTATCCCGCACACAGCAGGGTAGGCAGAGGGAACCTAGTGTTAAGACACGCCGTTCCCCACTTTCTGCCGAATTTTGGAGGCATTGCGTGTTGAGTGGCAGAACTCAACGCCGCGCTTAACCTCGACACCAGAGCGAAGAAATGGAAATATAAATTTAAGTAAATATTTCATCTCCT
>DWQW01005765.1:0-17284 GCA_018249695.1 Heliconius erato demophoon
GTGGATGTCCAGAATATGAAAATAAACATCTGCCCAAATTTCACGTTTCTACCATCAGCGGTTACGGCTCTGCGTGCGTCTTACCTCAGTCAGTCAGCACAAGTCCTTTTATATATATAGATAATGTTGGCTGCGGGCCTTCAAAGCGAGCGAAACATTTATTACATGAATATTTTCATATTCATTCTTTCTTCAGTAATTTATCAATTATTGTAATATTTTATTGTAGATAACAAAAGATATACCTCATATTAAGAAATTATATATGAATACTTCATATATTAAAATATGGCCATCGTGGCATAGTGGAACAGAGTTTAAGTGGAAAACCGATACTTGTTGGTTTGATTACATCACTCGAGGAAATTATTTTTATTATTTTACTTGTTCTTGCAAGACAAAGCATTCAATATTTTGAATTTAGTAGGAAAGTGGAAAACGCTCACCCTTCTAAGCGGTAAAAGGGTGAAGCTTGAGTCTGAAATATTACTAACTATGGGCTTTCAAGTTATAAAAAATTAAGCACATTAAAAGATATTTTATCAGCTATGCAAAGTGGGCAATCCGGCGCTCAAGATACTGAGCCACTGTGACACAAAGTATATGCAACAAAAGTGAATGCTTATTTAACAAAATCAAATTATTAAAAAAAATAAAATTAGTACTTAAATCTCGCTAAATTTATTTTAGAAAATAGCATTTTATTTGAGGTACACATTTTGTGGCTGAAAGCTACTTTTACTCAAACCCTAATTATCCACAAAACCACGTTCTAATTAAAGTATTACGATTACGAACTAGTTTATCCCGCACGACCCACAAACTGCAGGAAGAGTCATAAATTTTTATTGATATCCCGAAATTGATGCCAAATGCCTTGGCGATTCCAGGTATGACGCTTTGGCGGTCGTAGGGTTATGCTTTTGCCTTTATTTTTATTATTTTTTTTATAGCTTCAAGCTTCTATTCAAAAATTCTAACTTACTGAATTTGTGTCCCACATATAGGTCAGGCAGAGGGACCCTAGTGTTGATTCATTCCCCACTTTCACAAACGTCGACTTTACAGTCACACGCTTGTAATTTTTTTTGTTAATTTTTAATTACCATCAATAATTTCAATAGAGGTAAGCTAATTTTGATTAATTATAATTATTAAATATGGCTGTGATATTTTAAAGTGACATAGTCGAGCAGATACATATTCGCATATGCACAATAGTCGCGTTTATAGCATTTTTAGGTTATTTAAAATTAAAATCAAATCATCTCCATAGGTAGGCAAGACACTCCTTTCCCCACTTTCTACAGAATTCTGGAGGCATTACGTGTTGATTGGCGGAACTCAACGCCGCAAAGTTATTTGACTTTTAAAAATTCTAACTTTCTGATGACCCTACAGTAAATTTGCGTCATACCGCCGGAGGTGTTTACGAAAAGCGTCGTCACCGGTTCGTCACGGTTATTCGGGAATCATGTCGTGATCACTGACTGCGATTGTTTATGTCAACCGGAAATATATGTACTTTTTAACTTTTTTATGTTAGGAAAGAAAACTCAGGAGAGAAAAACACTTTTTAAAAAACATTTGTAAATAGTTTATACGTTTTCTAAAAAGGTGGAAATTATTATATAATATTATAATACCATCATAGAGCAGATTGAAATGACGTGATGATCGTGGGTTCAAAGCAGATCACCTTGTAATTATTTAATAAAACATTAAGAATTTTAGTTTCTGTCATGTCTAATTATATTATAATACATGTAGTACTAACGATGGAGCCCGAAGGTGAGAGAATAAGTTCTGGGATATCAGTTAATAAAAGCGTAGAGCTTGGACTCGTTCGTGTTCTAGGATTAGTAGACTTATGTCCTCTGGTTTACCAAAATTTGAAATTATGTTTTGTTTTGGTATGGTATTAAAAATTGTCGGAAAGTAAAATATGGAGAAAAACTAAATACAGATGAGATAACAGTGTTTTAGGTTATAATTTTTCTCATCTCATATTTATGAATCATTAAAATCATTAAATATATAGGTAGGTACACACTCTGTAGAATATTGTGTATTTTGATAGTAATTCGAGCCCACATCTCGTGCGAACCGTCGCAAATCAAGCAACGTCGAAATTTAATACGCTTGTTACAACTTATTTTGTTGTTCACATTTCTGTAGAGATAATTTTCTATTCTTTGCGTGCAAGAACACTTTAAAATGTTAAAAATACGTTAAATGTTCCTAAACTATTGAAATAATTTTGTAATCATAGTTTAAGACCTCTATAGCAACTATACATTAAAATATAAATAAATACCTCAGTAATAGAGTATTTGTGCATTACGCAAAATACAATTTCGCGGTCTGATGACTTTTAATGAAATATTGCAATTATATTAATATAATAACGCGGCTGACTCATATGGATTGCCTAAAATGAAATTCTCTTATATTTGTAGAGTTGCGTTGGTTTATCAATTAACAACCAAAGTTACAATAGCAATAATTGCTTATTATGATCATTTCAAATATTCTATAACGTTTTGCCATAATTCATATAAAACTCCATGCATATTTCGAAATTTTAACCGTAAATAAGGAAGAAGAAGATAAGTCCCCTTATCTTTTGAAATCGCAAATCAATGTTACCTTACTCTGATATGTAAAGATATAAATATTTAAGGATTAATATTTTTTGCAACCATATGTTTGTAAATATTTTATATTTATTGTTTTAATATTTCCAATAATTTATTATAAAAAATGTAAATCGACCTCTTTGTTTAATTAAAAGATATTTTTGAATATAAGTTTATAGAACCACCAACAGAGGACACTAATAAAATGACGTCTAGGTGGTCGGAAAATTCAAGACTTGGAGCAGAAAGAGAAAGAGGTCCTCTAGAATAACACGCTGTATTAGAATTAAAGAGATACATTGTACAAGCTTTATAGTATAATATTTTATTATGGAAAGAATTATATAAGTTCTGTAAAAGCCTCGAGGTGTTTGCTTTCGTTATATGTAAATGGCTGTTTCTTTTTTCATGCTACTTTAACAGCTAAATGTTTGACGCGAAATATTGAATATAGTAACAAGACAAAGCGCGGTGTTGTGTTCCGCTACTGAATACACAATGTTTCAAACATTAGGCGGAAAGTGGATAACGGTGTGTCTTATTACAGGTTTTCTCTGCGAGATACAGCACTAAGCTAAAAATAATTTTAAATTTAACAGTACTAAGAATAAACTAGTATTAATACATCCGAACTTTAACAGTACTAAGAATTAAATCGAAAGTCGAAGTTTAATCGACTGTCAATTGACAGATGAGACCTGTCACTTATTGACGGTTTGTCACGCTGTGGATTAAACAGCCACTTAACAGCAAAAAACAACACTTAACCTACATACGTATGTATATATAAAAGCTTTATTTATATTTTTTGCTCGTTCAATATTTATTATAGTGTGTAGGTCAGTGAGAGTGAATATTAATATTATGGAATAAATTAATCATGGTATCTATAATTTTGTATATATCTACTATATATTAAAAACAACTTTTTGTTATGCGATAGCTTCCTTCTTTAAAACAGTGTAGAAGGCGATCATCGATATATAATTTAGAATTTAGAACCTAGTGTTAAGACACTCCATTCCCCTCTTTCTTAATATCTAATAATTGATTGAGCGAACAATTAAAATATACATATAATAAATACTTACAGTATAGTAAAAGCTCTAATCAAACAAAATACTACTATAGAAATCGTAAACGTAGCTATTGTACAAAATTATCGTTAGTTTCCATGGAGCTCACTCATGTTTGACCTTCATTTAATAATAGAATGTATTATACCAAAACAGAATAAATTACTCCATTGCATTTACGTACTTCTAAGTAACAAAAAAAGCATATAAATTGAAATATAAATATTAGATTTTCATTTTCATACATTAATACAGAGTGTGTAAGAACTACACACTCCGGAGCGGAAATATGAAAATTATTATTTTTTCCGAGAGGGAATCAAATTCTCAATAATCGCAGTTACATTTATACGCTGACCCACTACAGCTCTCTATTTTTTTTTACATGATTTTTACATGCAACATGGATTGATTTAGGGGGAAGAGAGTAACATTACACTAGGATTCTCCCTGTGATTGGTGTTCAAGTTTAAAAAAATGAAATCCTTTTCTATGAAATTAACCACCTATTTTATTTTGTTTAATTTACCTTGATTGTAAAAAAATATGAGTAATACAAGGTATATAGAGCAAATAATTTTATATAATAAAGTTAAAACATATTATGTGTCATCAACAGTGGCACAAAATAATTGAGCGTTTACTTTAATGTGAGTCGTTATGGTGTTAAAATAAAATGGCACAAATATATATGACCTAAATTTGCCGATTAAACATAAAAATAGTCCAAGGTCTAAAGAAAAACCTATTAAAAGGATGTCACGTCATATTAAAGTGAAGTCAATTTATTGTTAACCATGACTGAAGTTTTTACGGTGTGAAGCTTCCACTTAATCATATATGTATATATATACTAGTCGTTGCCCGCGACTTTTGTGTTTGCGTGTACTATAAAATGGCCATGGCTTTTTCCATTCCCGTAGATCCACTACGAGATATCCTTTCTTAATGGTTCACGAACCTAGGAACCTAGTGTTCGCCACTTTCTACCTTATTCTGGAGACATTGTCCCGTCGCCAGAGCGAAGAAATAAAAAATATGAAATATTCCATTTCCTCGAGTGGGAATAAAACCCATAACATATCACTTAGTACCAGAAGTTTTTTATATATACAAAGGTATATTAATACTTTTTCTTTATAATTATAATAATAATACAGAAGACATAAATTAAGAAGAACTTATTAATACAAATTCGTTGATAGCTGAGATTTCACAGATGTACCAACGTCAAATAAAATAAATTAAAAAACGGACACAGAGTTCTCTCTGTCTACCCTGTTACATTTAAGATATGCATAAAGCTAAAAAAATATAAGACACACGGCATTATATAATTATAAGTGTCGCGCGAATATATTATTAATGAAAAGATTTCAAAAAAATATAGCGTTTTACTGTAATGACTATGACCGTAGATTCGATCCACCTCGGAAAAATAGATTATTTTTATTTTTCTCCTAGAGGAGAAGCGCGATCTTCCTTGCTAGAGCAAGGTAGACCGCGGCGTTGAGTTCCGTCTCTTAACACGCAATATCAAAGTCAGGTGAAAAGCTGAGAGTTTTGTCATTAGATTATGTCTACCTACCCTGAAGAATGCAATATTATACTGACATATATATATATATATATTTCAATATTTCTTTAAATGATGTCACACTAGCGTTAGGGCAATAAAATACAGCAACAGTTGCAGCGGATCGCTACAATTTGTACGTGCAATGAGTCACACCTGTCGAGTGACACAAATGCAAATCCACAATGTCTATTTGTTTTGTAAATGTATGAAGCTGTTACCGAACCTATAAATATAAGCGATCCAGTACATTGTGACTGTTTCTTTCTAAGAAATATGCTTACTTACAAGAGAACGAATAATTAACATAATACTGTCATACTCAAAAGTGTACAAAAAGTGAAAAAAGGCCTTGGCGGAGATAAGTAAAGTAAACACCACATGTATATTTAAAGTACGCGTGAAACTAAAAAAAGTTGAACGTAGTAAAGAACTTGAAATATTCAGTACAGATTTTTTTTCAGCTTCACGTTATATCCCGCACACAGCAGGGTAGGCAGAGGGAACCTAGCGTTAAGACACTCCGTTAACCAATTTCTGGATTTCTGCCCCTGCGCCACGACTGGCCTCAGAAACACAATTTTACAGAATTTTATAAGCATTATTTTTAAATTTAGGTAACATTTGAATATATGATTAAATATTTTTTATATGTTCCTAAAACCTTAAATTTTTGATGCCGAATATAATATGCCGGATATGATACATCGAAAAAGACATGAAAACGAAACTGAAATTGTTAACAAAACCTTAACTAAAGAAAAATTTTAAATTATCTTAAATAAATAAGTAGTAACCGTAACATAAAGAAATGATTTGCACTCTATTAATTAAATAGATATTGTAACAACCTCGTCATCGATATATAGACGTTAAGGACGCTATTGCTTGAACAGATGCACAAACATAGTGAATACACTTGTATCGACAATGGGTATAAAATTACAAAATGTGTACAGCAATATGCTTTATACAAATGCAATTCAATATATTACGTGTAATTTTTGTGATTGCATATAGCAGGGAAGCCAGAGGGAATATAGTGTTAAGGCACTCCGTAACCCACGCACCGCCCAGTTAGTTACTGGCTGGTCAACGCCGCGCTTTGTCTTGTCACCGGAGCGAGGCACTGAAAAAAATCACTTCTTGAGTTGGAATCGGACCTAAAACCGTCGCGTTTACAGTCAGAAGTTATGCCACGATGACCTTTAAATTAATATTAATATGAAATGCTATGCAAGTTTAACAATATTCAATATTTTGGCAGTCGCATAGTAAATCACGTGACATGCATTCATTCAGTCAATGGTTTGTTCCAAGTTCAAGTGGCAGTAGTTTAAGGCAATCAAGTTGACGGTTTGAGTTGACGTCACATGACTGATGGGATCCACTCGCAACAACTAACATGACTTTGACATATTTACCTATAAACCAAGCTATGAATACTCTTGAACTGTTATTTCAAATTAACATAATAATACGTTTTAATAATATTTTCATATTTGTTTATGTACAGTATGTTTTCGAATAAAATAAATTATTGTATTCCACATTTAGGAAAGAAAAATACTTATTTAGAAAACGTATAAAAATTTGAACGTAGTACGCTAACGTTCAAATTTTTATACGTTTTCTAAATAAGTAAAATAAAATGTTCAAAATGAAAATTACAGATTCATTCGGGAATATTCCAACTATAGGTTTAAATTTTCGTTTCTTCATTTAATATTCCTAAAATACACTAAAAATGGGTTAATGTGTCGAAAATTAATTGGAATGAATTATACCGTTCAGTTTTTCAAGGTTTTAGCTTAAAATATTCTTTATTAATTTACACTGTCGTGCTTAAATAGTATTTTGAGCTTTTTTGTGATTAGACAATTCAAAAGTGTTTCTAACTAGCGTTTTTTATTGCTCCGTTACATAAAAATGCTGATATTTCAGAGTAACTGGGTGATACCTCCTTCATGTTAAGTAGTGTTAGTCACTTTCCAAGCTATACTTTTAATCACGTAATCCACTACGTAAAGACCACGTTTATTTTAAAAATAGCTCAATTACCATTCTGCACCATTATCTGATGAGACGTTCTCGTACGATGTAAGAATTCTCATGACAACAGGTTTATATTCTCAACCGATGTAGACGCATCTGCAATGCAAAATGCTAGCGAAGTTTCCGAGTCGTTTTCAATGTTGAATATATGAAGGTTAAAGACTATTTTGCACTACATACAGAAATATAATTAAGATACAAATAGACGCCGTAGTGAGTTAAGATAAGCTGTATTGACAATTGTAGTTGTAGATAATTATCTAATTAATATTTATATTCATAATATACGTCTTTAGTGCAGTTAAACGTTAAGTTTTGCACGTTAAGTTTATTAAATAGGTGAAATTTTGCTCATTTGGTACAACAATGCCGTAATTGCACTTTTACTCGACTATTGGACGGTTATGATTTTGACCGTTATGTGTGGATTATGTATGGTTATTTGTTCCCTCATAACTTCTAAACCACTTACTCTAATTTGACAAATGAGATATTGTAAGAAGCGTCTAGATCTACGTGACATAATGTCATGCCATGTTGAAAAAATTTTTTATGATATCGTGTGGAGTAAGTATCAAATGAAAGGGCTTTTCATGCTTTTTAGAACGCAGTATTTCAGTAGTCAGGTTTTAATTTTTGAACTCATTTTCTTGTTTGAAATATTGCAGCTTTGTAAATAGTGTTTTCCAATATTTATACTCCTATCCTCCTATCCCATCTTATACAAAAATTGATTATTAAAAATATTTTTCTTATATTCTAGTGGATAAGTGGAAAGTTGATTGATTCTGTCAGTCATCAAAACCTGTCAACGCATCAACGAGACGGGCGGGCGGACATGATGGGCGGTTGAAATGAGATTTTGTATAATATATAAATTATTGTCTGACTTTCGTCAGAAAGAATAAATGACTTCCATATCCTCCCGCCGGTAACAAGTCAAAGGCATTGAGTTCTGCCACTCAATACTCTCTAAAATTTGGTGAAAAATGGTGAACGGAATGTACACAAGGTTCCTACTTGCTATATGTAAGATTCACCGTAAAACTAAAAAATCAGAACTAACCAGAACGTCAAATGTATGACGTAAATGTATTAAAACTTGTAGGAAGCTTATTCAAATACATTAATCTGTTGGAGTATTAGTACTATTTTCTTTTTATTTTTTTTTAATTGCTGCTATAACTAAATATTTATAAACACGATCTTTTTTACTAGCCCATAAATGTTCGAGAACGTTTTATTAAAAAGAAATGCGTAACCAAAGCTCAATTTTTCATCACACATATTTGAAATGTCCATTATGATAATATAAAAATAAATAGATCTTATGTTAGTTTAAAGGCAATATTTAATGCTGAAATAAAGTATCGATAATAATTGACAATTTCGATGAAAAATTAAAAAAGTTAAACGGTGTAAAATCTGAAACCTAAAATAAACGATACAAGGAAACATTCTTTAATTTAACCTTATACCTTTGCAGTTTAAAGCAACGAGTAACCGCAATTTCTTTGAGAGATTTTTAAAAGTAAAAAAAAAGATTTCTCATTTACCACAAAAGATAAATAAAATAAAAGAAAACTAAACGACGAATGTTCAAAGGAAAACAAATAACAATAATAATGATGAATGTCTATTGCGTTATGTTCAATATCAGTGTTGAATCTTGACCGTGTTGCCAACCCGTTGGCTCGGCAGTAAATTTAATTGGTGATTATTTTCGTATATTAGGTCAAGTGCCTCCAATAACTCTACTGTCTTTTGAGATGATTAACTCTTATTGGATCGTCCTCCAACTTACGTAACCTATTGGTTACTTCCCACACAAAAACTTGTGATATATTAATTTTGTCATTCATTAGCATGGTCAA
This sequence comes from Heliconius erato demophoon, assembly GCA_018249695.1. Classification (NCBI taxonomy): domain Eukaryota; kingdom Metazoa; phylum Arthropoda; class Insecta; order Lepidoptera; family Nymphalidae; genus Heliconius; species Heliconius erato. The sequence goes on from DWQW01005765.1 coordinate 9,221, forward strand.
AATATTTTTATTTACATATATCTTCTTTACGCAAGTACGAAAACATTGATATAAATGATAAGAGATAAACTTTCAATAACTTTTCATGACCTTCTTATCCTTTTCTTTAAAAAAATATTGTCTTGGATATGACGGGAGTAAGAATTTAGTGTAATTTTCTACTGTTATTTTTTTTCTTACAATATTGGAAACAATCATTTTTCTTACCATATTGGAAATATCATTTTAAGTTGAGTGAGCATAAATAAATTGCATTGGCTTTTTGTAACTGTTAACACGTATTTCGTCCCGGTTTTTTTAGATTATTAATTACTTATCGTCTTATTTAACCATTAAATCTACAACCATCGATTGCAAGTAAAGCATATTCGCAATTGACACTATAGTACAATTCCCAATATATATTATACTACATTTCTTAGTTTCACGATATATCCCGCACAAAGCAAGGTACAGGGACGCAACCTAGTGTAAAGGCACTCTGTTTCTCACGCACTTAATTTTGAGACATTCCATATTGAGTGACGAAACACAACGCAGAGCCTCATCTTGTTACCAGAGCAGTTTAAAGTCTGACGCTGTGTCGCTCCGCCACGACGACCACACGCCAGTAATATAGTTCATACATATATCACCACGCCATATTTCAATCGTTATTTACTCGTGTAAATTCCAAAGAGCGTTAGTAACATTCGTAGCAAGTCGACATCAGGTCTAATTTTAAAGTGGTGCAACAATGAACCCAATAGCTGACGCATCCCGGCTTCGCCCTACCGAAATAGGTACGCCCATACATCGACTGTTTAATGTTACTGCACACAGTGCATGGTCACGCTTAAATTGAAATATTTGCAAAATCCATTTCTGTAATTGTAATCTGCTTTGAAACACGTTGCTTTAAATTGTAAAAGTATACGCAAGTATATTGATTGTGAAAAAATATTTTTCGATAGTACACTTTCGTCGTGGTGCCGCATCTGGCTGTAAACGCAAGGATTGGGAATATGATTCCCAGCCGGGGAATGATTATATTTAATTTTAGTTCTTTGTATTGGTAGACAAGACGCAGCGTTGAGTTCCGTCACTTAACACGCAATATCGAAATTATCTGGCGTAAATCTGGTCTCAACGCTAGGTTTCCAACAATCCCAGAGCGAAGAAAACAACTTCAAGTTGATAAAATTTATCAATTAAAACTAATACAACAATAACTTTATCGTAATTTAATGTTATAACACTTTATGAATAAACACTATGATTTCGAGGTACCTGGACGAATAAAAAAATATTTAATTAAAAATGAATTACACTAAGTTATTTTATAACAATTACGAATGATTTAAAAAGTCATTACGGTTTTTTGCTAAAGTAAGTCCTAAAAAAAATGTTTTTATCTCTCAAAGCTTTTATCTCTCTTTAATTAATGCGATGCCAAAATTAGTTAGGGAAAGTTAAAGTAATTGAACCGATTAATCCATCGATCCGTCTGAGGCCGGCGTGGCGCAATAGTACAAGCGTGCGACTATAAACGCAATGTTTCCTTGCTCTGGTAACGAGGCAAAGCACTGCGTTGAGTTCCGCCAAAAAACACCCCACCATGCCTCGGAAATTCGGTGAAAAGTGGGGAACGGAAATAGCAATGACAACGGAGTACCTTTACACTAACTTCCCGGCTTCCTGACTATGTGCGGGATACGGCCTGAATCTAAAATACAAACTAATATTAAAAAAAAATTAAAATTAAATCAGCTTCACGCTGTATCCCGCACACAGCAGGGTAGGCAGAGTTCCCTCTGCCTCTCCAGCGTTAAGACACTCCCGTTCCCCACTTTCTGCCGAATTCTGGAGGCTTTGCCTGCGCTTAGCCTCGACACCAGAGCGAAGAAATGGAACTATAAATTTAAATAAATATTTCATCTCCTCGAGTGGGGATTGAACCCACAACCAGTCGGTTTTACAGTCACACTTCGTGCCGCTGCGCCACGACCGGCCTCAACTAATATTAAAACTGTATATTTTAAGTAACAATACTTTGTAGTCTTAACACACAATTATGTGTCCAGGATGGATTCCGAACCCACTACGTCTGTTAGTAATCCAAGTTACTAACTAGCCCAACGGGTCAATCAAGGTAATAAAATCCAACTCGGCCGTGACATTATATTCATATTTAACCAAAATGTCAACCAAATTCTTAACATTTGTCAAACAACACTTAAATCATATAAATAAATATTTAGATACTTAAAGCAAATGTTATCTTAAATATTTCAACCTGCCCATAGTATATCATAAAGTTGGTCTAATTATAAACAGTTAGAAGCATCATCGGCAATATGAGCGTTCTGTTTCATTATTAATAGATTCAACCGCTAGGCTAGTAACGAATATAGCTTAGGCAGGATTAGTTCATGTTCATGGTCTTGTCTTGTATTCAAAACACTAAATTTCGATCTGTGGCTTCCTAAGAATTGGCATACAAAAGAGGTCGTTGCGCAGTGGAATATCGTTTGACTGTATCGTGTTGTGGGTTCGTTTGTCACTCGTGGAAATGATTATATTTAGTTGTTTTCATTTCTTTATTTTATAATTACACTTCCTAATAAAAAAAGTAAGGAATACTAACAGTTAACGTAAGTTTAAAGGTTGCTATTAAGCCAATGGACTTTAATCAACACTATATTGGGTTTAAATCACAAATACTATTAGTATACTTACTATGCATAAATATATTACAAACGATAAATAAACAGCTCTTTCTATTCGTGGAAAGCAAAACCTTGACTTCTTAACACTATTTGTTACCACCAGATGTTTCATTGTAAAGTTCTTAATTTACTCTCATATGAATAGCACTAAGCTGAATCACAGTGCTTTTTGTTAAAGTTCAGTTAAGTCGTATTTTATTCACTGTCTGTTTCTTTTTTCTCTCTTTGGGAACCAAGGCTAAGTTAAAACTGAAATTAACGAGTTCCCAACGGCAATTTACTTTGTTAGAACGTCGCGTCGTCGGCATTAAAGATAATAATATACATATACAAATATAAAGAAAGGATAAAAATAAAAGAAATAAAAACACGTTTAGTAAGTTACATTCAAAAATAACAAAATATTATTAATGCTTATTATATAACTTTATTATATAAATAAAAAATATAAACAACGCTAAGTTCTTAAAGCAAACTTTTTTTTTATTATAAAAATCAAATAATAATTTTGAATATTAATATTATTTTAAATATCATGTTAGTATTATTGGACATCAGCTGTTTACATGCAATTTAAATCGGCATAGTTCCTAGAACGACAGTAAAGCCGTCAAGATACCGCGAGATTATATTGGCACGCCAGTATTTAGAATTAAGAATGACATCCACATCAAGCGAACAATATTAATAATTATCTAGTTATATATTTTGAGAGTATGTCTATTTTAAGAATAATTCTACTATAGTCCTAATATGTTGTTTATCCTTCATAGACTTCTTTGACTCATTGTTAAAAAATATTTAAAAAATATTTTCGTATTCATGCTAAATCAACTCTAGAAATTATTCAAAAACGCTTTGGTAGGCAATTTGCAGCGTTAAGTTCCACATTAACACGCAATGTCACAAAAAAAAAAGTAGAAATTGGTGAACGGAGTGTCTTAACACCATGTTGGAAAAAGCGTGAAATTGCTTACCATTATGACTGCAGACACATAGTGTAGTATAAACTTTATTTCTGTAGCCGTAGTACGAAATAGTTGATGGGTTTCCGACCCATTTGGCACTGTAGAAAGTTACGCGGATCAATCAGACGGTGGGGTCAAGTTTATTTGAGAACTCATTTCGTAATATATATCAGTACATTGCGCATGACTACCGTATTAGTTGCGACGTCAAAATTTCTATCTATTTGTCATGCCTACTTCGAAGAAAATTCCGAAAGGCATAAAAAAGTTAGCTTTTAAAAGTTCCGTTCAGTTCTTATTTTATAGCGTTCCGAACGTGTCAGTGGCTTTTAACGATAATTTGGCAAGTAAAATACCACCAGCTAACTACTTACTGTAGTAAGTGTTCGAAACCGCAGATATAAAGATATTTAAAGTATCCATAAAAATATTGTATTTTAAAAATGTGGTATAAAGTAAGTTGAATACATTTGACAATTGTTTATTATTGAAATATAATCATTTTCATAAAGCTCTTCCGTTACTGAGTGACTGACTAACAATGTATAACCGTAACTACGGTGCGTAAATTGATGAAATTAGGTATGTATATTTTTTGGAGAGTATTGGAGAGCATTTCTTAGTGCGAGAGAATTTCTCGAAATACCTATGGAGAACGGTTATAATTTATAAATAATAATATACATTAATAATAATATTATATAATATTTATTATAATTATATATATTTAATAATAATATTATATATTATTTAATTATATATAGTTAGTAATAATATTATTGGTAAATATATTATAATTTATTAGGTACTAATATTAGTTAGTTCAATTATTGGCACACACAAAGGCTATAAACACAAACTCAGGCTGATATGGTGATGAGAAATATATTACACATATAAATAACATTAAATACATGAAACAAGCCTTGCTCTATATAAGCGCTATTATTTCACCAAATGATATATTAGGTCATAAATCACTGTAGTAATTCCAAATAGGAAGACCCATTAGTAAAATACTAAACAAATTAATTTCTGGAAACGTTTTACTCGGTATACGCGTGTTAAATTGAAAGCTTATTATAATTTATGTTCTGGTTGCCCCTGACTTCGTTCAGTTTATATAAATACATTTGTATTAAGTTATATTTACATGTAAAACTAGTGTTATTCATTAATTTATAGTTATTTCACATATATATTATAATATACAGATTTATATTATATTATAATATACTTCAGAAGTGCATAGTCTGCTTGTATTATTTATAAAAAACATAATTAATAGACTAAAATAAATAAAATATTTAATTTTCTATGAAAAATATTGAATTATCATAAAAGTATAGCCAGATTTTAACCAATCTAACAGTAATGTAGACAAAAAGACAACGACATATCTTGATACCACCGACGGACAGACTGACATCAATTAAAAAATATAAATATATAATAAATAGAATTCAGTCGGAAAGAAAAGAACGTAGCGTCATAACACCACGTTTTCTCCACCTACCCAACTAAACAGGCAAAGCAAAGATAAATAAACAAAGCGTAAAGCTAAAGAAAAGAAGTATGAAAAGCCTATCAATTTATTCATTACTCATAAAATAAAACTCAATTGTATAACACGTTCAACGACACACGAGGAACGTTCGCAATATTTTAATTAAAGACCTACAATAAGGGCTGAAGTACGTTTTAATTAAAGAAATATGAAGTGATGAAGAGTTGACAAGAGTGATAAATTAATTTATCAGGGTACATTGGGTGCTGTAGTGACGCTCCATAATTGACACATGATCGTAATCTGTCAAGCGCGACCGCCTCATTAAGTTATCGCGCTGGAAAGTGTTAACAAATTATTTTTAATTAATACTAGCCTAATTGTGATGTTTTACGTTCGAAGTGATTATATTTGTGTCCCGTTTACATATATTAGTAGCAACAGATATATTAGATAGAATTAAACATCTGTGTAGACTCTCTCTACACAGATGTTGGGTTTATTTTATGAAAATAACACTTATATATTATATTGGAGAGAGATAATTAGAAATATTTCTAATTTTATTTTTATAATATCCATTTTTTTATATGAGATTGAAACTCTTAAATAAAATATTAATTGAAAGAACTTTTTTTAAAACAGGCTTTTATTAATTTTATTATACAATTCAAGCCATTTGATACCCATATTAGATAGGTTGTGCAAAGTTATATATCTATTTTGATATAGTTAGTTTATTTATCTAATAAATTGTATCTCAATATTTCCCAAAACGGAAAAGTTCATAATTCTTTACTGGGCTCTCTATTATTATTTTACGAAATTCATAAAAATAAAAAATATACAAGTCGTAAAAGCATTACGTAAAAGCATTTTAATATGAAGCCACCCATAAATTTACTTCCTACTTAACGAACTCGTAAATCTTTGTTTTTGCTAATGTATTATGAGACTTGGACAGAACGTGTCAAACAGTATGTTCTGAAAACATTATTATTATTTTTTATACCTATTTTTTATGTTGTCTTTATAAATATAATGGACACGTTCAAAAAGCTTTTGAATTGAATATTATTAAGATAGCAGTTAAATATAATTAAGACTTTGGTTATAATATCGACGTTAAATATAAATAACACATTTGATGTCTAATTAGAGGAATTAATTATTTTTATTTCCCTACTTAGGAAAGACCAAGCACGGCGTTAAGTTAACCTAATGTTTCGCTAATGTTGTTTCCGATCCTCATGGAACGTCTTGATACTAGGTTTTACTATATGTGGTATAGGTGTGTAAGTAAAAAATATATAAGATTTGAAACCACGATTCTTGGATGCCAGCCAAGCGTTCTAGCCAATTAAGCCATATTCAAATTTTTATGCTAGGTTTAATGCTAACTTTATCTCAGTAAGTGGATTTTAACGAAAATCTCATATTTTTATAAGTTCGTGTCGTCTTATACAAGGCATATTATTTTATAAACTAAAATGAGTTCACTATCTTTCCTCGGTAATAAAGAGCGGTGAGTTTTCGCACTTGAAAGTATGAGATGAGTTTGGGATGTAACTTTGTAATTTACTTCAGCTCTGCGGGGAATAGTTTGCTTGTTAAAGCATTTTCTAGCTTAACAGTTTTCGTCGTTATACAATGTAAAATATACTTTGTTATAAAGATTTTGTTTCTATTTTTAAAGAAAAATAGAAGACTGGATAATTTGCACTTAAAAATTAGTATAAGAAATGCATCTTCTCTATGATATTGTTACCAGTATTCAGAAAGATGTTTTGTCTCAAGTTAAACAAAGTAAACTAAAAAATTGCAAGTTTTTTTATTAAGTGTTAATGTAATATATGGTATATTTATTTAGAGTGTACTTCTACAGTGTATATATGTATACCTCTATACGTATGTATTACTTATTTATGTTGTAACAAGCGTATAAAAATTTTAACGTAGCTTGATGAGAATGTATGGCTCAGTGGTCGGTTTCCAGGAAGCGCGGGTTCGAGTCCCGTCGTTCTATTTTTTATACGTTTTCTAAATAAGTATTTTTTTTCTTAAGTGTGGATTAACACTTTAAAAATGATAAAAATTGTTGCCATTTATTACGATTGCGAAGATACGTAAATTTAAACTTAAGGTGATATTTCATTAAATGATAAAAATCGTCATTCTTATAGTAAAAATGTTTATACTCAACCGCGCTCAACCCGTATTTTTTTTATTATTTAAATAGTAAATTCCAGTACCTTTTATATGGTACTAAATTTGGCTGCTGGCTGGCTTGCGACAACTGTACAAAATGAAATTATAAAAATATTAATACAGACGGTTCCCATTTTCTAGTAGTATACCAGTTATCCGAAGAAAATCTGTAAGCTTTTACTCGATGGATGAATGTAACGACTACGGAACTCGACTACCTCAAAAACAATTAAAGTCTTATCCTCACGATTATATATTGAATACATAAATATTGAAGCAGATTTTTTGCTTGTATGGTAATTAAATAAAACATTATTTTTTACCCATGAAATTATATTCAAATTTTTTCACTCATAAAAATATTATTTCCGATCAATTTAAGTAATATTTAAACATAAATATATTTTATATAATATTGACCAACTTTAAAGTAAATTTCACCTGTATGCGCCTTTTGTAAAGAATAACGTAAACACACACTAACCTGTCAAAGCGGCAACGTCGCAAAGCCTCTTCAAAAAATCGAGTCGCAGCAACTAGCGTAGGTATGTAGCTAACGGCGGCGAAGTGATGTTAAATCAACGCAACACTTAGGAATACACTTTACACACACTCACATTTATCGTTTCATTTGTCCACTTATTTAATAGATAGCTAGATTTTTTTTCAAAGT
>DWQW01005766.1:0-17284 GCA_018249695.1 Heliconius erato demophoon
ACGCAATGCCTCCAGAATTCGGCAGAAAGTGGGGAACGGAGTGTCTTAACACTAGGTTCCCTCTGCCTACCCTGCTGTGTGCGGGATACAGCGTGAAGCTAATTTAATTTAATTTAATTTTTTTAATCTTGGTCGTTTTGAATGTCGATAATTTCTAAATGCATTGACTCTGGCGCATTTTCAACTGAAATCGTGAAAGGATTGCTGAATATGTCCGATAGAGTTTTCACTTTTTTAAACTCCGAAAATCTGTTTTGAAAAGATTGAATCAAAATATCTAGCTTTTCTACATAACTGAAATTCATCGCTGTTTTGTTGAATTTTTCAGCCATTTTTTTATAATTTCGAAAATGATTGTAATTTCCAGAATTCAATTGTGATCTGAAAAGTGTCAGCTTGCATTGAAGGGATGATACATGAGCGTAGAGCTGGGACATCAGTTGTTTTTTGCCTTGAAGCCGTGTGTTCAAGACATTCAAATGATTTGTAACGTCAACTAAAACAGCCACATCACACAACTAATCAGGATTTTTAAGCTCCTGGACATCCCTTTGCTTTTCCGCCAGAAATATTCCAATTTCTTCTATTAAATTTAGAAATCGTTCCAGTGTCAATCCACGACTTAGCCACCTTACTCCGTGTTCGCTTTCGATGTCATCAAGGAATTGTTTGAATTGTCTGTGATTGAGTCCTCGTGATTTTATGAAATTTACAGTCGAAACTACCAATTTCATGACATTTTGAAATTCATTTTTTTTAGAACAGACGGCTTCTTGGTGTATAATGCAGTGAAACTGCATGAGATCTTCAGCGTTTATGTTTTTTTTTTGCAGATGCTTTTTCGCATCCATGACTTATGTCAAGAAGATGATTGTGTTGGGTTTCACAAAATATTAAAAAGACGTAGATAGACCATACAGAAATAATGTATTTTTCTATGGTCGGGGATTCCCGATAAATTAAACGTATTGAACACTACATTCTAGTGGTGCCTACATAACAATATTTCTATAAATTTTGGGAACATTACAAGTAAGTAGACTCCTCGCCTCCTCCTAATAGATTCCTCGCTGAGCAAGGAATCTATTAGGGAAATAGAAATAGGAAATTATAAAGGATCATAAAATGGCACTGGACGAAAACGGACATCTGCGGCGCCCCTCTTTATCCGGCGCCCTGGGCGGTCGCCCAACCTCGCCCTACCCTAACGCCGCTACTGACTATGTATCTTACTTCTACGCACTAAACCTAGAGGAACAAGAACAAGTTGGATGGTGGAACTTAACGTCTCAATTTATGCATTAAAACTGAGAAATGATAATTAATAAAATATAATTATTTATTTCCTGAGTGAGGATCGAACCCACAACTGACTGACTTTTCAAGACGAAAATTCGGCGGTGCGTGGTGAACGACGTCTTAACCCTAGCTTCTCTACCCTATTATGTACGGGATACAACGGAGCTGCTTTTTTATTTTACATTTGTTAGAAATAAGGAATAAATCAATTTGTTTAACAACAGTCGGCAGAGGCTGTGACGAACAGTGACGAACAATTGGACCATCTGAAGAAAGTGCTGGTTGAAGCCATCGATGAAGAAAGAAATAAATCAAAGAGACAACGTGAGTGCAAGAGAGGTTTTTGAAACAAAATTTTGATAGCACAAAATAGTTTTTTAAACATTTTTCAAAGTGTTATTCCACACTTAGGAAAGAAAAATACTTATTTAGAAAACGTATAAAAATTTGATCGTAGCGGGACTCGAACCCGCGCCTCCTGGAAACCGACCAGGTTTCACAATAGTTTTGTTTAAATTATTAATATTAATTTCCAGCTCTAAGGGAGTTCCCATTTTTGTTTCAAATGCTGCTTTTTGTTTCCAATAAACTAAGCTTTTTATATGTGAGTAATTTATCAAAATTATCTTTTTATGACACTTATAAACATTACTTTTGTAGAAAAACGTCGCGATGCTAGAGAGGACGCTAGAAGTAAAAGGGAATTAATGCTTGGTGAAATAGACCTTAAGAAACAACTGAACGAAAATGACGAAGCCAGAGATTATGCTGCTGAAGAAGTAAGTAATCTGTACTCCCACACTAATATTATTAACGTTCGTTCGAACGAACAAAGTTCAATTAAACAAGCTTAAGAGTTTGTTTAATTGAACGTTCTTGTCCCAGGAACTACTGATTAGAATTAAAAAACTCGAGTCGAGGCTAAGCGCGGCGTTGAGTTCCGCCACTCAACACGCAATGCGTCCAGAATTTAGCAGAAAGTGGGGAACGGAGTATCTTAACACTAGGTTCCCTCTGCCTACCCTGCTGTATGCGGACTACAGCGTGAAGCTGATTTGATTGATAATAACAATCTTATAGGATGATATAGATCACTCGTTTAGCAGATTAATTATACTAAAAGTAATGAGCAAATGTTTAATCAGAAAAGAAAAGTATTTCAATTTAATTGATATTTACTTTGTTGACTGATTTGGGGCCGTTCAAGTATTACGTAAGCACTGTAGGGGGCCGGGGGGGTCTTGGGTTTGCTTATTTTTGATGACATGGGGGGTGGGGGGTCTAGATAGTAATTACGTAAGCAGAAGTTATTTATTTTTTCATATATATTATGGCTATATTTGGTAGACGTATATATGGTAGACAATATAACTATTAGTTTTATAATATAATATAATATATAAGTTTTTTATATCTATTTAGCGGGAATGGCACATTGTCAAGAGTCTAAATTTAAAATTTTATAAAAATCTGTGGTGATTTAAGGATTTCCATACAAATTTCAACCTCTTATTTGCACCCTTAGGGGGTAAATTAAAAAAAACTACGAAACACGTGTTTAATAAAAATCGGTGCTGATTTCGATTTTTTCCATACAAACTATCAACCCCTATTTCATCCCTTTAGGGTTAAAATTTTTTAAATTACCTACTTAGTGGATTTCCAGAATTCGAAATTATAAATCTGTCCAAATTTCACGTTTCTATTATCAGGGGTTACGGATGTGCGTGCGTTTTACCTCAGTCAGTCAGAACATGTCCTTTTATAAATGTAGATACAAATAAAATATCAATAAAAAATACCTTAAAAAAATATATATGTCAATGCTTACGTAAGCATTGGGGGAGGGGGTAAGAGGAATGCTTATTTTTGATGACATAGGGGAGGGGGGGGTCAATAATTGCAAAAAAACTGCTTACGTAATACTTGAACGGCCCCTTTATGGAGAAAAGCTAGTGATACGTTCCTAAAAAATATGTTATATTAAAATTAATTAAATTTTTTTAAACATTTCAGGGTCTGGAACCAGATGGATACGCGGAACACCACGAACAAGTTAACGAGACAACCGCCTTCGACATGTCCAATTCTGAGTTCTGGTCTTCTTTCTCCAGCAGTGAAGAGGCATTGCTAGAATGTGCGGGTCTCATACTCAACCTGCCTCTGACTCCTCACGCGTCTTGCCAATCTGCTTCTAATGATCAGGACACACATTTGGCGTCTCAAGCTAATGCCTTAACTTATAGGTATTTTATATTTTACGCTGTCCGTCTTGGCTCAGTAAACGCAACGGTGTGATTTACATTTCCTCTCTCCGGTTGCGACGTTGTGCTCCGCCACTCAACACGAATTGTCTTGAATTGAATTGGAGAATGGAGTGTCTTCACACTAGGTTAGAATAACCGGTGTGAACCTAAATTATATATACTGGTATTCATACGAAAAATAATAGTGATCTAAAGTTCTCAATGCTAGTAGTGTCTTCTGTCTATTAAAAAAACTAAAGTAAAATTTTATTATATCATTTAATTACAAAAAATAAGCTAAGAGAGAAAAAGAAAGGTTCTTACAATATTTTTTGCTATCAGGAGCTATTGATACGCAACATTATGTATATGGATACTTCCTTCATTATTTTTCACCTGGAAAGTCAGTAAATAGGCTTCATTTTAATTGTTTATTAACAAATTTTAACTAATATTTTGTTACATAACTAAAAAGCTTATTCAAGTATATAGGAACGGTACCTAGTGTTCACACACTCGATGAGACATTGCTTGCTGAGTAGCGCGCCCTCCAAAGCGGGCAAATGAAAATAATTAAAATATATTCATTCCCCGAGTGGGAATCGAATCCACAAACATCGTGTTTACAGTTAGGCTGTAGCTCTACGACACGACGGTCTCTACATATCTGATCTTTATTTTTCATTAACTATAGATAACCACATGTTATTGAGAAACTACGACGTAGTATATTATATATTTTTATTTCAGAGTCCCAGCGAATGGCTATTACTTTTTTGTCTTCAATTCAGAGAATGAAGTCCAGAGAAACTTTATAAGAGCGCGTTTTGATCTTCAGAAGACAAGATATGACGTCGCAAGAACAGCTCTAAGGGAATGCAGGAACAGTACCGAAAGATGTGATCTGCCACTTGATATTTTCTCCAGTCAAAAGGTAGAGATGGCAAAATTAAATAATATTAACATTGTTGTCTCCTAATATTTCAATTTTGAGACCCCTGTTTATAAACAAACCTCTGTCAACTCTGAGATCGATCTTGAAATACACTGCTTTACACTTTTTCATGCATAGATTATAATTAAAATGAAATAACAAATGTAAACGGCATCTGAAGACTATCTACGAGCCAGAAATATTGAGTGGTGAAGCTTAATTTAACAAATCGAAGTAGGCAAAATAATTTTAAAATAAAAGTTTCTTTAGTTGAACTAATTTTAAAATCACCAGCGATGTTTTGGATTCTGGTGGGAAACTCCCGAAAGAAGATCCTGGTGTCCAATACTCTCCGTATTTGGTACCAGGTTCTTTCTGCATATCAACAAAGTATACTATATAAAGCAGGGTAGGCAGAGGGAACCCAGTGTTAAGATAATTCCGTTCCCCACTTTTCGCCGAATTCTGGAGTTTCTGCACTCAACATAGCGCTTCGGTTCGTTACCGGAGCGAAGTAAAACAAATAACCTCTCTCGCTTACGGACCAATAACCAGTCGCACGACTGGCATTAAAGACTTGTATCGTATAGATTTTAAGAATATTTATTACATTTCCAGGTTGTTTTGGAGCTGCCACTAAGAAACAACGATTCGCTATGGAACGAACAATTCGTCATCATATCAGAATGTGAACCCCGTACCTCCGTGTATCTGGCGTGCGCTATTGCCGTACCCATATTCATATTAGCTTTTGCTTTCCAATGATATTAGTAATATATTAAAGTATGAATACCTTAATTCTATAGATATTAAACTATAGTTATAACTACGAGTATCTTGTATAACCTCTTGCAAATGCGAAACGGCTAACAACATGATGAAATTTAAATAATTAATTATACCTACGAATTTTCAAATAGCCAACCGTCCGCCTTTTACAAATATATAAATGTAATAAAAAAATATATATTTAACAAATAGCCAAAGATACTTATCTATTAACCTTTAACTAGCATTAAATCTCTTCTTAAATCACGCCGTTCTCCGCATTCCGCTCGTTTAAAGGCATTACAAGTGACTGGCGCAACCTTACGCGATGCTTTTCCCAAGACTAAAATCAAAATAATTTAAATATCATTCTCCCGAGTAGAATCGAACTGAAAACCATCGCAATTTATAATCAGGTAATGCCAATTGTGGCAACGTGAATCTAAAAGAAGATAAAAAATGTAGATGTCGTAGGTTAGAATTAAATGATAAAAATATATTTTTTTTATTCTTATCTCAATAACAAATATTCAATGGAAAAACCTTCAAGCATCGCTCGGCTCTAAGGTCGACGATGAATAATGATCATTATAATAATATGCAACGAAATTAATTTGTATCAATATCTAAGTAATTTACGCTGGGAAAACCAAGTAATTACTGGGAAGCTAAAATTAATGACTATAATTAGATGATTAATACAACATAAATATAAATACATATATATAAAATATTGATTGTACACACTCAATTGTTGTAGTGTGGATTCAAGAAAAATCTTAGCTTCTTCAGTAGCGGTGACCTACGAGAATGGGATTTAATATTTTAATTTCCTGGTTCTTGTAACGAGGTAAAGCGTGGCGTTGATTTCATCCACTCAACACGCAATGCCTTGAAAATTCTATGGAATCAGATTCAGCATGGAAAAATGTGTTTTAAGTTTCAATGTATCTAACAATATAAAAAAATGGAGGATAATATTAATGTATATATTCTATTAATATTTAAGTACTTTTAAAATATTCATTTCTTAAAATATTATTATGTTTTTAGAAATACTGAAGATATTTAGTCCAGCATTATTATTTTATTTTTGTGCATTTCATATTTGTATTTATGTGTTATAAATAGACTGGAATATAATCACAATGTTTTAAACGTATCTGATTATTAAAGTTATTGTTAATAGTTGTCAAATATTAGTCTTCAGCATTTACCAGATTATTATTGAGTGGTGTCGATATGCATAATATATTATGAACCTGACCCGTGATAATAAACATGTTAAAAACAATGTAGTAGCAAAAAAGATAATATCTTTATACAAAACTGAGTTATGTTTCTTTTTTAAAGGAATAATTTCTTTAAAGAAATAAGTATCGCATTGGCTATTGCGTTTTTATTAATAGATAGGTAATCAAATTAAGCGCTAATTTTATATTATAAAAGTTTCATTTAATTTCTAATGATTAAATAAATTGAAACGGAAGAAATCTAAATAAATTAAATAAATGAAATGAATAAATAACAAATCATAAGCGTAAATGTTTTTGTTATGTTCATGTTATCGCTTGCTTCTAAAAAGACAAAAAGAGCAGTATTGCTTGTAGACTTTTTTCCCCACTCAATTGTACTTTTTTAAAATATGTATATTTTCGAAATAAATATAATATATGGAGATTGTTAAATATAATAATTTTAAGATAAAAATAATGTATATTTTTAAGTATAAAATTATGAAACATATCGAAATATTTTTTTGATAATCATCATCGGAGGCTGTTATTGTGATACTAGTCATAATTAATGTTATTTGTTAAGTTTACAAATAAAATGTTTCAAGAATGTTGTGTTCTTGTTTTTATGTTATTAGAAAATAATATACTAGTAAGTAATCTTCAGGTGAATTGCACAGCTATACTTTTTATTTATCATAGGCTTGCTTAAAGAAATTTATTAATAGAAAGCAAATGTTTATTTAAATTATTTAAGTAAATAAAAAATATTATAAAAAAAAAACAAAAAATAAAATAAAAAAATAGATTTATACTTCGAATATCCCTTATATCGAGGTAATTCGAATCCGCTTTCACAGTCAATTAACAGTAGACTACCACTGCTACTACCACCGCACAATCAGCACATTATTGAAACATAAGTATACTAACAGCTATACTACAGGTATACTTATAATTGTAAATGTAAACATAAGCAAGAATGGTTGTTAAAACAACTTTAAACCATTATATATCCTAAAGTCTTAAGTTCAATAAAGTCCAATAAAAAAAAATTAATACCTATTCAACGATACCCCACTTGTCGTAGTTTGTCGATGTTTGTATTTTTATTTTTAACAATATGGCGATTGATTGTTGCTACTCGTTTGATGAATTCTGATTAATGTCATGTGTGATGTCTGTTTCAATTTTAGTGACACTTGCAAGGTCAACGAATCTTTTGACGTAAGAATTATCAAAACTGGCCAAGGCGTTTGGTCTCTACAAGGCCACATAGAAACACACATACATACATACAAAGGCTGATAAAAACATTACCCTCCTTTGCGTCGCACAGTCTAGTATTAAAATAGGGTGTTAGGAAAGTAGTGCCGTCCGCCACTCTGGTTGACTTGCTTGCATCGGTGGGCGGCGGCATTGAGTTTGTTTGTATTTAAATATATTATTCGTCTTTCAAATCGAAATCATCCAAATTATTTATAGTATTCACAAATAAAAGAAACACGTAGTATTTAAATAATATATTTTCCGTATTCTTACATTACCTTAAAAAATATCTTATATCGAAATTACTTACAAGCAACATATTCTTAGTAGGCTTTTAGGTAGGCAGGTGACCTATTTGTAAAAATGAATACTAATAAGGTAAGGCAAACTTTTTAAAGTTTTTCGACAATTGAGTAGGTAATATCTGTAGTATCGTGTATAAAGCATAAAGCAGTAAAAACTGCGCAAAACTAAACGAATTGGTCTAATATAATATTTATTTTAGCTTCACGCTGTATTCCTCATATAGATGGGTAAACAGAGAAGATCTAGTGCTAAGATACTGCGTTCCTCATATTAATTAATCTCAAAATTAAAGAATCTTGACCACTCTAATATATGGAAGGATTGCTATATATACCACCAAATAATATAACATCAGTCTTTCTATCAATTATTAAATACGCAAATGGCTTGTTCGCAACAAATTCTTCATTCGCACCGATTATTAAAAATTCGGCCATAACTCTCGCTGTTGCACCTTCTTCATTTATTTCTATGTCAGCAACTTGTGTCATTAACGACGTATACATTTTATAATCGCTGATTCCTCCAAAATCGGCTAATTCTGGGTAAAAAATCCTTTTAACGCCCATATCGAATACTAATTCGGGAATATTTTCAACGCTGGTCTTTATTTGAAATCGTGGTATTCGGACATTCATTAGCTTTGTGCCCTCTTTTTCAAATAGTGCAAATATTGTTGCCAATCGTGTGTCTTTAAGTTTGTAAAACACGTTTTTGACTGTATCGTCTTTAGGTAAAAACACTAACATTGAAATCCTACCGTCCGTATTAAACGGCAGCTCTAATACTTTAGAATCAACAAATGGCACATCTGTCACGTTGAAATAACCAGTCTGTGTCATCAATCTAACTTTCCCAATTGGTGCATTGTCTTTCGAGTAGAAAGGCTCCGTCGAAGTGTACACTGGATTGAATGGTGTCCGCCAAACATTTTTGAAATACGCAGTTTCAGTCATCAGAAGAACAGTTAAATTGAAATCCTCTGCATGGATGCCTTCGTTGATAACACCATCCATGTCCATCTGTATTATATCATTTGCTTTCGCAGCTGCTTTTTCAGGATCATTAAAATCTAAAGTCAAAACTTTAGTAGCGTCTGACCTCTTGGCTTCATTTTTATAAGAATCCTTTACGTCCAGTAATTTATCAAGGATGATGACATTTGTATGTTTCGACATGAAGGATAATTCATCATCTAGCCCATTTAATACTTCCCGATATTTTCTTCTGAAACATTTCATGCGATGGTATCTTGTTACTTTCCGAATCTCATTTTCAGTAGATCCTCTCGCGCCCTCGGCGAGGGTCATCAGCTGGAGCCAGGTGGATAGTGGTGAAAAAACAAAATGATGTCCCGTCTCTTGCGCTACTCTGTCTAATAATTGCACAGAGAAGTCATAAGTCGGCCTTTTGAATACATTGACGGCACTCTCGTGGTTACACGAAAACTTTACACTTAGCACTGACGTCGTTACCAGCATCAAATAAAGTATTTGCAACATATTCGTAAAGAGTTTGTGTACTTAATAACAACTAATATTGAAAACTATAGAAAATAATTAATTAAGTTGTATATTTTAATTATTGCGCTCACAATGATACTGTAGTTGTCGCTATCGCGTATTTATACACTGAATAAGAGATAAACTTGTGTTAAAATGTATGTTTGCGTATTAATTAAAAATATACTAAGAAGATTCTAGAAAATTCCCAAACTTCAAGGTATGCAAAATATTAATGGAACACATGAAAAAGAGGAAATTTTTCGAGGTAGACAGAAAGCGTAGCGTCAACCCGCCCTGATTATTCAGAAGGAAGGAAAAAAGAAATAAGTAAGAAAAACTTTTTTACAGATACAAGTTTTTGCGAGCTAGAGAGAAATCGAACCCACAACCATTGCGTTTAGATTCAAATACGCCGCCGTAGTGGCTACTTTAATTGAATGACATATTATTTAGGTCAGTTTAGATATTATTTGTTTACTAGTTGTAATCACATAGTTTCTATATAAACGACAATAAGATAAGTATTAAAAAATTCCAATAGTATATTGACAATTTCTTTTCTTGCCCTATTTATGACATAAAAAAGTTTTATGAGAGTGGTTTTAGGGTTTCGTATCTTAAAAGATATAAGACAGAACCCTTATAGGATCACTTTGTTGTTCCGTCTGTCCGTCTCGAGATGTATTAAACTTAAATTAATATCAAATGTTCAAGTCTACAGTTAATCGTTTTTGCTGCATTTTGTATGACATTTGCTGCGTAATCAATACCCATAGGGTACTTCCCGTTGACCTTCAATTTAGCACAAAGTGAGAATTTACAATAAAAATAAAGGAAAACTGAAAATGTATAGGTATTTCATAGTTCAATTCAAACTTATATTTGTAGTACTTTCCGTTGACTTACGATCCTGCAATTGGTATGGAAGCCTGGGTGATCGAGTACGACTCGCACTTGGCCGGTTTTTATATAATTTATACATCACAGTAAATATAGTACAAACATATGACATAGTTGTCCCTTTAAGAGTTTTTTTCATTACAGTATGCAGGGCCGATGTTTGTTTAGGTTATAGTATTTAATTACTTGGATTTTATATTTAGCTTTGGATTTTCCTGGCAATAATGGAACTTTAACCTTAACTATCAGAGAGCCGGTCACTTTGATAACGGTAATATGTTTTGTATTTAATATTTTGTTTTTACTGTAACTATCAGTCTCCACTCTGCTATTGAACATGAAGGAAATATTAATAATTTCATTTTTAATAGTACATGGATTCGTTCCGTCAATTTCGGGACAATGTGATGAAGAAAAAGCACATCCATTTTTTAAAAGGTCAGTTTATGAGTTCTCCGTGGATCTACTTACAAGAGCTGCTCAAGAAAAAGAAAATCATTTCGTGACATCAACGTTTTCAATATGGGCAGCACTCTCGTGCGCGTCTTTGGGCGCAGCTGATAAAACTCTGACAGAGTTTAAAGATGTACTAAAGTTACATAATCGTAAGTGCTTCAATAATCATTTTTTGACAATAGCAAGTAAAGTGACCATAAATGATGACACCGACGTCGATATACAGAAGAGCTCCTCCATTTTTGTTGATGATAGATTCTTAATAAGAGATGACTTCAAATATAAACTAGAAAGTACCGGTTTGAGTTCTATTGTGGATATGGCATTCGATGATGCTGATTTAGCTGCTCAGAAGATAAATGACTACGTCATTCGAGCAACCCACAACACTATAGACGGCGTCGTTGCTCCAAGCGATATCGAGAACGCAATTATGATTATTATAGATTCTATATTTTTCAAGGGCAACTGGCAAAAGTCCTTTAGTTCCGCGGAAACAGCACTAATTCAATTCTACAACGACCGTGGTGTTGCTCTTGGTAACGTAAACATGATGGTCACATCTGACATGTTTCGAGTAGGCAGCGTTCCACTACTCAAAGCACGAGTGCTGGAACTTCCCTACGGAAACAAAACTGAAAACAGATATTCGATGTTGATTTTCCTGCCTGAAGAAGACGTGTCGTTGTATAATGTCATAGACAATTTAAAGAAAGTCAGCCTAGCCAGCATAAATTTCTTGCTAGAACAATTTGGGGAGCGACGCACAACGGTTCAGTTGCCTCGCTTCAAAATATCTTCAGATTTAAGTAACTTGAAGGAGCTACTGGCTGATATGGGTTTGGGGAGCATGTTTGGTCCCAGCGCCCGATTCCCTTATATATCAGATCTTCCTATATATGTTAGTAATTTTATCCAAAAAGCCAGTATAGAAGTGAATGAAGAGGGTTCTACAGCAAGCGCGGTCACGAAGGCCGAGTTCACTATTAGATCCAATTCGTTAAGTTTCTTAGCCAGAAAGCCCTTCCTTTACATGATTGTTGATAAAAAATATCAAATACCGCTATTCGCTGGAGCTTATTCAAAGCCATCTGTGTATTAAACATATAAAAATCTTCTTTACTTTACATTTATTGTGTACCTTTATAATGTACTTAGGGATGAATAGCACTAGAAACTTAAACTAAAAAACTAGAAAAAAAGTGTTTTATTCCACAATACAATTATTATGATTTGCTTGTTATATTCACATTTTTATTATTATTGAATAAATTAACATATTTCATGAAAAAGAAATTTAATAAAGTGAACCGACCGAAATATTCTATGCCCTGGGTATTCTATGTTGTAATCAATAAATAAAGGTAATCCTCAACCAAATAAGTATAATAAACATTGTTCCTACATTTTTTGGTATTGTTTATTTTCTTTTCTGTGTACTTTTTTTTTAACTATAGTAGCAAGTATATAAAATGTGGTTCTATAAAATTATTTAGAGTAATTTTATTTTGGCAATAGCAGCACTTATCCAGAACATCACTATTCGTTGTTGTCACTTGTCACTAGGGACACGATATTAAATAGAAAGTATCGATGCTGTACCGTACTGTAGTATCGTATTAATAAAAGTATTGATACTTTAAAGTATGTAGTATTTTACCGTAGGGATTTTTCTATCATCATATTGTAATGTGCTTTTGAAATGAACAAGTATCGAATACAATCGGCATCGAAAGGCAACGTATTCGATACCACAAAGTATCGATACTTCTTAGAAACACGCTCTACTTGTCACTTCACACTTGTTTGTTGTTACAAGCGCTTGTCAATTTGTTTTGTTGGATGTTATATTACATATCAAGAAACATACGCTCTATATTTTATTAAGAAGAAATAATTAAAGAATACATTAAAGCAACATAGCATTTTACATTAAAGTCTTAGTATATTATACAGAATATCAACGTAAGTTAAATTAATTAATTTTAAAAATATTATTACTAAAGTTACGTTTTAGAAATGTCTCTAAATTTTGTATAAGGAATTAGTTATAATTGCATTAATAAACAGATGTTCGCAATTATATAAACTTATGACTATAAATTTAAGCTAAATTGGTGTAAAACTAAATAATACTATAATTTTCAACACTAAATAAATATATTTTTATTTTTTTTGTTATAATACGTTATTTATTATATAATTAATCTTATATTCATTCTCCTGAATATAATTTTTAACAGAATGCAAACTGAACTGCTCAACACATATTTTTTATCAACTGAACAACACCAATTTTATGAAGACAATGGATATTTAGTTATTAAAGGATTTCTGGACTTTGCATCTTTGTATAATTACAAGTAAGTGGAATGTTTAAAATATAAAATAAGATAAAATGAGGTAAAATATATGATTAACACATAATAAGGTTATCAAACTTTAAAATATGTAAATTTTCATAAAATTTTAAGTGAATTATACAATTTCATAAATAATTGTACCGTAGAAGGCATAGTAGTTTAGTTAATAATATTATTATTGCGTTACATTCATTAGTATTTTAGTGTCGACCAGTTTATTATGAGAAATTATAATTTAAAAAAAAATTGACTTCAAATTCAACTGGATCTCATAATCAGAACCTAACCAAACTTTCATTAAACTAGTTACATTGACTTACCACGAAGTGTGTCCTTCCCAATAAAAAAAAATCATTGAAATCGCTTGGTGGAATATTGAATTATTCATTGAATTGCCATTTGTTGAGCACATATTTACTTAATGTGAATTAAGACTTATGTGATTTTCTCATGGTTACCATTTTCAGAAATGGACCAAATTAAAATTTCTTCAGCTTTCAAATTAAAAAAGAATCATCAAAAATGGCTCACCCAGTCAAAAAATCTGAGGTATAAAAAATAAAAAAATACAATCAAATTGATAACCTCCTCCTTTTAAAAAGTTATTTAAAAATTCAAGTGTGAAGGTGATCACACATTTTTTAATGATAATTAAATATAGACGAAATATCTATACTTATAATAAAATCATTATGGATTGGTGTCTCTGTACATAGAAGATATAAAAGTAAAAATTTTATTGAGAACTTTTCATGTAATGTGTAAATAAAAAGGACCCAAAAGTATGATTTAAAAAATGTTTGTCTGTCTCTGCGTTTGCTCACGCTAATCTCAGAAGTGGCTTAACCAATTTAAATGTAGCTTTCACTATTAGATTCTGACAAGCTTCGTTAACATATAGGGTTTATTTTATTTCAATCGATCCATAAATAAAAAAGTTATATCTATTTTAAGTACAGAGTTCAACAAATTTCCTAATTGCTATTATAGTTTTTATACAACTGTTTTACTGATGGGCTAAATTTGTAGCTTTTAATTTGTATAATTATAAAAAACAACGAGATATCAAGATTGAGGATCTGGAACGCGGGAAAACCTGCGCTTGCCGTGCACGCGTACTAACCGTCTACCTATATACCGTTTAGCTAAGTATTTTTCTTTGAATACAATTTTTTTTAAAGTTATTTAATGACGCCGTCGTGGCGCAATATCGCACAAACGTGTGACTTTAAAAGCGAGCTTAGACTTTAAACGGTTGTAGGTTCAATTCCCACTCGGGTAAATGAATTATAATTTATTATAATAATATTATAATTTCTTCGCTTTGGTAATAAGGCAAAGAGTGATCTCTGATTTCTATACTCTGCTATATGCAGGATAATAGATAGCGTAAACCTGAAAAAAAACCTGTTTACCTATATTTATACATCCATACATATAAATATACTAGCGGCCCCCATTCGGCTACGTCCGCTTAAAATATACAAATGTTTATTTAAGTGTATTTAAAAAAATGCCGGCCAAGCGCGAATCGGACTCGCCCACAGAGGATTCTGTACCAATTTCACGATTGTGAATGGGAGATATCTTATAGATTTTAAATTCAATTAAAATTAAATCAGCTTCACGCTGTATCCCCCACACAGCAGGGTAGGCAGAGGGAACCTAGTGTTAAGACACTCCGTTTCCCACTTTCTGCCGAATTCTGGAGGCCTTGTGTTGAGTGGCAGAACTCAACGCCGCGCTTAACGCACCTAGATAAACTAGAGCGCCTACAAAATCTCTGTATCAGATACATTCTTAATTTGAGAAAATTTGATCATATATCCCCATATCGCGATAAGCTTCAATGGTTGATGGTTCAGCATTGTCGATATTTCCATGTACTTTGCACTCTCTATTCTATGCTTTTCCATTCTAACACTCCACAGTACCTTAAGGAGCGCTTCGCGTTCCTTGGATCCGATACCCCACTTCATTTCAACCTCCGCTCCAAAAGCGACAACAAGTTGAAGGTACCTATGTGCAATACAGTAGGCTTCAACGATTCCTTCACTGTTAAAAGCGTATTTTTGTGGAATGACTTACCATATTGTATCCGACACAGTAAAACACTTCACGTTTTTAAAAAATCCTTGAAGCATTACTATTTCTCAAAACAAAATAATATTTAGTATGTATGTTTTTTTCTTCTTATGAAAAAGTATATTACATACATTACATTACATATATACAAATACATATATTTATATGTATTTGTATATATGTAATGTATGTAATACAGAGAGAACGCGCTGCCGAATTCTGGAGGCATTGCGTGTTGAGAGAACTCAACGCCGCGCTTTTTTGCCTCGACACCAGAGCGAAGAAATGGAAATATATAGCGGGGATCGAACCCACAACCAGTCGGTTTTACAGTCACACTTTGTGACCCTGCGCCACGACTGGCCTCTCATACCTATACATATTTTTCTGTATTTAATATATATGTATTATATGTAAACTATATTACATTTATAATGTCGTATATTTATTTTTTGTCTCGTAAATGTTGTTATTATTAATAAACTTTTTATGCACTACTATGTTATTACTTTTTTGTAAATGTTTACGCCCAAGGTTACCTGTAAGAGATCACTAATAGTGATAAGGTCGCCTTCGCGTGCTAGTTATGTACTTATAGTTTGTGTAGCAATACAGAATTTTATCTATCTATCTTTTTTAGTCTTTGCAGAAATTTTAATAATATCATCTATGTACATCAAATGTGTGAATAACTTTAAATTGATATAACTTTTTTATTGGATCGAAATAGCCTTTATGTTGCTCCACAACCCCCTCCATTCTTCGGTGGGCGAGTCCGACTCGCGCTTGGCCGGTTTTTTCTTAAATATACTTAAATTAACATTCGTATACTTTAAGCGGGTGTAGCCGCGCAGGGGCTGCTAGTAATAAGTAAGTCCTATCATGAAACACACAATAATGATTTCATTTTTAAAGTGTTTCGCTCCAAATATGGATATAGAGTGTAAGTATTTATCATGACTACTTTAAATGAAAGTACGACTTTAACTATTCTATAATAGCCTAATGCAATTAAAATAAAAGAGATTTTGCCAAATATAATAAGTATTTTTTCGAACTAAATAAAAAATAAAACGCCATTTGTTAAGAATGACGTAAACAAATACTAACCTGTCAAAGTTGCACACAAATGAAATTAGGTTTATTGTAAAAAATAGGGAAAAAAAGTTATTTCGCTATAGGTTCAATTGTTTTTCTTTTAGTGAATCTATAAATTGGTTAAGTGATATTGTAGTCTCTGTATGTGCGAACTCCGTTAAAAAACATCCTATAAATAGAATTGTAGAGATCATAAAATAAAAATATTAAAAAATATGAAAAAAATATGAAAAGAACAGATCCTCTCACGGCCTCTAGGTGTTGTCCTTGTTGTTAAGATAATTTCGAAGTAAAACACAAACAAAAATTTTTTTGCATAAATTTTTTTAAGCAGTTTTTATATAGACTTTTTATCCCGTAATTCCTAAGGAATAGAGATTTACGTGTGAAAAAAACCGTGCCGGCCGTGCTTACGTACGTAAAGATACGAAATACGAAATAACTAAACATATTTTGAGAGCAAAATCACATAAAATTTATATAGATTTAAATTACGTTTTATAATAAGCACATAATAAAATAGATACGTAATTATCCAACTTACAATTAAATAAAAAAACAAGCAGGTGAAATTAAATTAAATAAATAATAGTGACAAGCGAAACCGTAGGCGGACCGCTATATAGGTACTAAAAAATTTATAGCTTTACCCAAAATAATAATGAAATGAAGTTATAGTTAAATAAAAAAATAAAATTAGCTTCACGCTGTATTCCGCACACAGCAGGGTAGGCAGAGGGAACCTAGTGTTAAGACACTCCGTTCCCCACTTTCTGCCGAATTCTGGAGGCATTGCGTGTTGAGTGGCAGAACTCAACGC
>DWQW01005767.1:0-17283 GCA_018249695.1 Heliconius erato demophoon
TAACCTCGACACCAGAGCGAAGAAATGAAAATATAAATTTAAGTAAATATTTCATCTCCTCGAGTGGGAATCGAACCCAGAACCAGTCGGTTTTGCAGTCACACCTCGTGCCGCTGCGCCACGACCGACCTCAGTTTAGCGGCCTTTAGTTAGTCTTAAATTAAATTGAATATAAATCCTTTTTTTTATTAAAAATATTTTTATAAAATCATAGTAGGTACAATGGTATATTGCGATAGGATGTCGAAACACTCACTCTTTGTTGAAAATTGGTGTAGCAGTTTGGGTTGTGTCGTTTAATTGCGGCAAGGACTGGGTGACGCGCGGAGGAGACGTCCGCCCAGCAGTGTCTATCACCGCACTGTCTAAGCGACGCTGCTGCTCCGCTATCATGTTCTCCAACCTTTGAGGTAAAGAGAGTAAATTCTCGGGAAAATTCACTGTACGCTTTTTATCACCTATATGATGGGTGCGTGGTGATCTGCAGAAGATTTAATAATTTATAATAGATATGATACTAAAGTACAAATAGATTTATATTTAGATTACAGTTGCTTTTAGCTTAAAAAAAGATTGATAATGAACGATGTTGGTATGAATAAAAGTCTTAAAGATAGATCTTACTTTTCAGGTGATATATCCAAGGAATCCGTTACAGAAAATCTCCTGGGAGTTGGGGCCTCCTTTGCAAATAATAATTTCTTCCAACGACGAAAAGCCTGATTAAAACCTGCTCTAGGGATCCTTGGGTTATCATCGTCTTGAACGCTATTATTATCGTGGGCTCTGGAGCCATTGGACGCTTCAGTAATATTGGAGAGAGCTATAGATGTTACTAATTTAGATCTTTGATTTTGTTGCATACTTTCTGTTACTACTTGATCCGATTCGTTTACAGAATTTGGCTCCAAAGTATCTTGCAATGGTGATGGTTGCGACCGTGTAATTACTGGCGTACTTTGAACTTCGGCATCTTGAGTAGTAACTTGTGTGACAGTTGTAGAAGGAATTTGAGAAGCACGTGGTGCATTTTCAACCTGTTAATAAAAATAATAGTTTATTAAATTTATACATATAATCTTATCGTTAATAAATGCTATTAAACAAGTATCCAAACATTGTCCTTACAAATATTACATCAGTCTTCTTTGTTCCATTTTTATCAACAGCAACTAGTACAATAAGTACAAGATTTATGAGAAAAAATATCACGAAACGTGAGTACAAAATGACCATAATCCAGGCAACAAGTGACGTGTCGACCTGTACGTTACCCGTACCACTAGTGCTTGCGCCTATGTAATTCGTTAACTCCGTCAGACTCTGAAATATATGTTATACATCTTATATATTTTATAATGAACTAAATTAAATAAATTATTATAATAAAATAACTTACTCTTGTATAAAAAGAGTCATTTGCAAAAATAACAGTAGCAACAACGTCTACAGCACATACTGTTACGGATACCAGAATCCAAGGCCAACGTATTGGCTTTGAATTATTATTCTTTGCTCCACCAGCTGTAAAACAAACATGTTATTTTTATGTATATTCCCATAAAATAAATATAAAAACTAATAGTATTAACATCACTAACTCATCAATACTGCACTGGTAATGAGCCACAGCGCACCCAAGCCTAAGCTGACGCAGTTGATAAAAAACGTTCGAGTAACTGTTAGAGGCTCTGAAGTTATTAGAACAAAGGCCTGATCCGTCATACCATCAATCGCCTCGCCAATATTAATTCTCGTACCACACTGACCTGGATCTGCAAGAGGAATGGAAAATTCAAATGCTCTGGTATATTAAGTTATATTCAACGAATTAACGTACATCATATGTACTTACTGTGCAAATATAATATTTTAATGAAGAGAAGTGTCGGCAGCTCTCGTAAAAAATTAATTAGACAGAAATATTGTGCTAGAGACATGGAGGTGAAGATTACTTGTACCATAGCTTGTAACTGTAACAACATCACGACTTATTTATTAACTGTTTCATAAAACTACTTCACTTAAATTACAGATTTTTAATATATTTTAGTATATTATATTTCTATCTGTGAATTGGGTTCTTTTAGCTATTGTTCTATGTAGGGAACAACCACTCACGGACTCATTCTCTCACACACATATACTCATGCATACATACACACGCACTCACACATTTATTTTTAGTTCTTATTTCTTTTTCGTCTTTTTTTCCTCTAAAAATATATATAAGCTTAGTATCCTTCTCAAAAAATATTTTTTTAGACATAAATTGCCCCAGTCTCTAAAATACAGTACAGTACAATTTAAAAAATAATCAATTTAAAAATTCTTTGTGGAAAATAGAGAATGATTATTATATTTCTCTTTTCCTGAAGAATTCGGGTTCAAATGAACCCGGTCTTTTCGAAGGCTTGCGTGGCACAGGTCTAACACGTATGAGCGTAAATAATATTTTTTTCTCTATTATATGAAAGTTTTGTGTGAGTAAATTTTACGAAGTAGTGTGAAATTAAATGCTAATGTTATTTAACTTATGAGAAATTACTACAGTATAAAAAATGATATCGCTATCCTTAAATAATCATTATTTATTTTATCATTCGCGAAAAGCAAAGATTTTATTAAACTCTTTCTTGGCTTTTTTAAAAGCTGTCATTAAAATTTATTGTTAGGATTTTATAAGTAAAATGTATGAATAGTACAATCTACATACATTATATAGAATTATACAT
Organism: Heliconius erato demophoon; assembly: GCA_018249695.1. Lineage (NCBI taxonomy): Eukaryota > Metazoa > Arthropoda > Insecta > Lepidoptera > Nymphalidae > Heliconius > Heliconius erato. Next base: position 2,736 of record DWQW01005767.1, read on the forward strand.
ATATAAAAGTGATTAAAAATACATATTTTTGTAATCTTATTGAGATAAACATAATTATCAATGTGATAGGTATTTTTTTTTATTTTTATCTTTTCTTATAAGTAAGAAGAACATTTGAAAAATAGTACATCTCTTATTACGGCAATGAATCACTTAAAACATGACATACTTAGACTTCCTTTTATAGATTGCATTGATGATTATGTTATGGACGTGTATAAAATTAATAAAATATATATAACAATATATTTTATATAAATAATATTGACCAACAAACCATAGGATAAGAATTTGACGATATAAAATGTCGCTGTTCAAGGTTAGATAAAAAATAGTAAATTGTATAAACGCATAAGTAGATAGTAGTAGAATTAATATTATAATAGTATAATATTTTATTATTATATTTATATAAACAATAATTAAGAATCATTCTTAATTATTATTTATATAAATATTTTCAAAAAAAAAAATGTATTATAGAAATGTATTTTTTTTTTAAATGTATTGTGTTGAATTTATACCTTAAAAAGTTTACACAAGGTATTGCATACCCACTTAATTTCAGTTTTAGGCCAAATCCATTTTAACCCAATTTTCTTTACTACAAATTTTTGATTATCTAATATTACGAAATTATTACTTAATCATTAGGTACAATTACATAATGGAAAGTATTCCAAAAATTATACAAAAATAAATTTATGATACTACTTTCATTAAATATCAAATAATAAAGTCCCCAATCTACGTAAATCAGTGTGTAAGAAATAAAAGATTTCAAAAGTGTTCGCAAAGTAATATGTTAATATATTTTTTAAATTACAGCAGATAGGATTTTTAATATATTAAGTTTTCTATTATTCCTTTTATTTTCTAAAACTAAATAATGTGGACCCCCTAACAAAAGATATGTAAATAGAACCGACAATTACCCCTTTAAGTCCGCCTGACCCAGTGACATCTGAGACGACACAGGCGATAAGGCTATTCATAAATTTTAGACAATTTAATATCAGTAATAACATGTAAGAACTATTATAATAAATAGATTGATCTGTTTATCTATTACCTATCTATCGATATATTAAAATGTGACTCTTTCAAACACTTTTTGCCCTATGAAAATGATATTTGGCAGGATAGCAGTGACTTACGGAAAGCATGTGGCAGTAAGTAAAGTAAGTAAAGTCTTTGAAAAGGGTAAAAACGGTAAATAATAAGAATTTTTTTTTTCTTCTTTTTTTGAGATTTCGAATCTAGCCTTGGATAAATAAGAAATGAGGAAAGAAAAAAAAATGGATTGCGAGAAATTAAGTAGATACTATGTTAATTTTTGACATGTGCATTTGCTAAATTTAATTAGGATAATTATTTTTTTTGAATACCAAAATTTTATTAAGAATAATTATTGTTTACATATATATAGAGACCTGCCTTAAAGAAGCATGTGGGTTCGATGCCTACACGAAGAAATTAAATATTTAATATTTTCATTTCATGGCTCGACGACTAGTTCCGCCATTCAACACGCAATGCCACCAGAATTCGGCGGAAAATGACGAAAGCGGTGTCTTAACACTAGTTTCCCTCTATCTACCCTGCTACGTGCGAATACAGCTTGAAACTAAAAAATATATATGTTAATATTAATTAACTTAAGATCAGTTATTATTTTTAGACATCAACGCTGACGCCTCATTCGAATGAAATCTTGTAAAGTCCAACAAGCCGGCCCACTGCGTCTCTTCTTATCAACATCAGACCGGACTGATAACACATTTGGCTTGTCCGAATTATTTCTTGTGCTCTAATTCTCTACACTGGTAGTGGCACATACGTTTATCTAACACTCACTATACGCTCGCAACACGTCATGTTTATCTTCTATTACGACAAAGATACTGTTTTTTTTTACATATCGATAGCATTCCATTCTTTAAGTTTTATATTTTGATTAATACAATGTTATGTACTAAATATATTTATACATTATTATTTAATAGTATTGGTATAGATTTATATTTGAAATGTTAATTATTACCTACAATAATATATTGACACACGCTTGAGTCGGGGTACGGGATAGTTTGTGGGTTCGTTTCCCACTGGAGGAAATTAGATATTTAATATTTTCATTTCTTTGCTCTGGTGTCAAAGCAAAGTGCGGCGTTGTGTTCCGCTACTCAACTCGCAATGCCTACTGAATTCGGTGGAAAATGGATAACGGAAATGTTTTAATGGGAACGTAGTCTCTTAAACTAGGATCCATGGTTCTCTCTGCATACCCCGTTTTATGCGAGAGAGCTTCACGCTGAAGCTAAAAAAATGTAATTTTCTTTTGAAAACAACACACACGTTATTATAATTTTTAGAACTATAGATTTTTTTCTTAATATTCAAGTATTGATAGTACAGTTGTTTAAGCCTTTATACATAATTGGTTCTTCTCTCTGTATCATATTTCTTCTTCATATTTTTAATAAACAAATTTTATAAAAAATAAATTATCTTTAGTAGAACATTACCTATTTCTTGATACTATATTGAAAATATACCTAGACTTTCATTTGAAATATAAAAACATTACATTAAGCAAATTACATCAAAAATATATAAAAAAATGAAATCAAATAAACCATTCGCAAAGTAAATATTTAAAAGCATTGCCTTATTAAAAACTTAAAAACATACATTCGCAAACAGATGATATACATATATGGAAACTCAATAAATAATGTTACTGAGACATATTTACATATTCCTATATCCTACATTTAGTATACGTTACTTAAACAAATTAACAACAGTATATGAAACCACACGCGAAGATCTAACAAGAGTTAAGTACTCACTAAGTAGGTACTGTTAGCAACAAATAATAAAACAAAATAAAAAATATATTTAATTTATTTCTTTATGTATCTATATACCTTTCATATCTTTGCAAACATCATTCAAATATATTTGTAATCCTAAATATAAATAGCCAATTATACTACGTATTGTGTTATAAGAAATATCCTACAAAACTTCACTTACCAAAGTGGTGACTCCCGCGAGTATCATAAGTTTATATCCCATTTTGATATTTTTACAAAAAAAAAACTAGCACATAATTTTATAATTATCGGTTATAGTTACAGCGACAATATTAAATAGCATTTACAAGCTAAGCTAAAATGTAAAATATCAATATGTATCTAAATGTATATTAGTGCGGGTTCTACGAAGCTACGGCCAGCATCGCACTGCGCGTACGCAAGCAATCTTTCGATTCTCAGGCGATAAGATCCACAATCGCGACCAGATGAGATATAACTAAATAATGATGTTATATCATATCATATATATATTAGATACACTTTCATCGAGAAAATTGAGCTAGCATCGGTGTTGCAACGTACATAATACTCTATACTTAGTACATATAATAATTATAAACAGAATATTCTTACGATAAAACGAGCTGTTATTTGAAATATTGTAATATTTTTTATTATGTCGGTGCAACATGAGACTTCTCGTTAGCTCAATTAGTATATTGTCAACAAATTTAAACAATGCCTATATTAGAGAAAAAATATATAAAGTGTGAGTATTACGTTGATTAGCTTAAAGTAGTTCATTTATTTAAATTCACTTTTAATATTTAATGAAGACAATGTTTGAATTGAAGGTAATTTACATTATATTGTTAAATTTTCTTTAATATTTACAATTTGTTTACGTTATAGTACTTGATATCTTTAATTCACATCTATCTTTATAGAATTATCATAAATGTTCATTGCAGATTGTTGTGCTCCTGTTCTATTTTCATGCAATCGATAGTTCAGTCATACACGATCCAAAAGATAATAAGACAATACCAAAGGATATGTAAGTTCTTCTTATTCGTACTTTTTAAATTAAATCGACTCTTTTGAGTAGAGGTAAAATTATACAGTAGCATTCGATATTGTTACTTACAATCAATGCAGTATAAAATTGATGGTCATGTTAAAGTAATAGTTTATTTTTTATCAGGATAAGCAGAGAGAACCTAGTGTTGAGACATTCCGTTTCCCACTTTTCACCGATTTTTCGAGGCGTGATTGATAATTTTAGTTAAGTGGCGGAACTTAACGCCAGACTTTTGCCTTGATGTCAGAGCTAAGAAATAAAAATAGATGAATAGAGATCGAATCCACAACCATCGTGTTACACTTCTGTGCCACTGCGCCACGACGACCTCTTTTTCAAACTATATTTTCAAATGCTTTATAAAATTCTAGGTATGTAGTGCGTGCAACTGTTTACCAAGTCGGAATTCTTACTAATCAAACAAACGACAATGCAGAAAATAGTTCGTAAGTCTTAATTTTTTGTTTCTATTAAGATAACTCTCTAAGATGGCCATCGTAGAATTTAGTGACATAAAATCCGAAATTGTGGTTTCGATCGATTCGCCATCTATAACAGATATTTGTATTTATTCTACTTGGGTGAGAGCCATAATTTCAGTGCCTTTTTATATTTAGGTATAATTTAAAAATATATAAATTGCTTTTTCACATCAAAATTGATATAACAAACAGAATAAAAAAAATTAAAAGACCCCCGACCCAAAAAAATTTACCTCATTTTAGCTACAAAGTGTTTGTAGCTCTTAAACTGCTGATACATAACACAAAGAACACTGCAATGAACAAAAGGTTATAAATTATAAAAAATCCACTCAAATCGGTTTACAGACAGACAGACAGATCAAAAAACCAAACTATATAACACCACCCTTTTTGCGTTCGGGGGTTAAAAACATAAAATAAATTTTTAACTCTATTTTAGGCGATCTTGAGGTGTAATGAAAACGGCACCTTAACATCGCATTATACCGGCATTAGTATATTAAGTTTTCTATTTAAATTAAATGTAGTATTTTTTTTATATACGCATTACAATAAAGTAATTTTGTAAAAATATTATAGGGGCCATCAAGAAGCATTTACTATTTATCACAAGAATGGTACTACCATTGATTTGAATTCCATACCCAATCCTTTATTGACAAATATAACAGCAGAAAAAGTGGTTGGACTGATGCCTGCAAATAACGAAACTGCACCGTGGACGGTATTCAAGCAGCTTGTCTCGAAACCTCATATCCAAGGTACTTAAAATGCTAAAAAAACAGATTTTTTAAAATAAACATTTTAACTGAATCGTTGAAATAACAAATAAAAATGAATTTTTAGTTTTAGAAAACTCTACTGCTTTAATGGATATGAGACAAAATACTAAAAAGTCTAGACGCGACGTCACCTCTACCACCACCACCACCACCACCCATAAACCAGTTGAGATACTTAAAGGAGCGGCTATAATCCCCTCTGAAGCAGGAATACAATCTATCGCGTTGCCACCGCTACTTATTCTCAATAAAAATCTTTCCAAAATACCTGTACCAATACCCAACGTGTCTGTTGTCAGTTATACTAAAGTAAACACGTTGGTGAAGTCTCCTTAATTTTTTTGAATTAATCCATAAAAAAAAATATGTACCTACATACCTATCCATATATAATATTAACAAATATGTGAAGGAATATTAAAATTAATAAGATAGCCGTTATAAGTAATTATGTTTTGCATTATAAACTGTAGATATCTAGCAAGTACCTATTTATTGATTGTAAACAGAATAAATAGACTTCGACATTTTTTTTTGTTTTACTTCGACGGCGCAAATGCGCACCTGCTGTAATGCGCATGTGCGTTGTTTTGTAGTAGCCAAGTAAAAAAGTCAAACAACCTTTTGCAAATCTCTATAGAAACTTGTTTAAATACGGTCGCGTTTCGCCTTCGAAAGTATGCAGCAGGTCGGCTCAGACAAAGGTTATCAAATGGTTCACACCGCATGCCCAGAAGCAACGCATGCGTGGCCGCGTTAATGATTCGCCTCTGCCAACCAACAAGATGTGATGTTTTAAACAAAGCCTTATTACTCTACCCTAAGCTAGAATTTGGGGGTCACTGGAGTCACTCCATGGAGGTTCTCGGTGAACTTATAACAAAAGTGTGTGGTGGGCGTGCTCGTTCTATATGAGGATGAGTTCACCCAAGCTGAACGAAAGATGCCCGAGCAGCCTAAGCAATGGCAAAAAACACCTGAGCAGCGAATCGAAAGAAGACTCCTTGGATAATTCTGTAAGTACCTAAATCTAGAAACACCATGAAAAATGCGCGCTCATGTAAACGAATTTTATTAAAATCGCAACTTAGAAAAGCTAAACGTTACCGTAAATATTAATATGTTGTTTGAAATAAACCTTAATAATTAATTACCTTAGTGTGCTCTCTCCACGTATGTACTTCATATTGCCAAATGTCAATGACCCGTCCAAGGCCTTTGACGAGTACAAGGGGTATTTGCGCGTCCTATATACTAAATACATGATCGATTATTTGATAATAATTGTAAAAGTTACCATGGTGAAAGCGGTAACAAAAGTATCGATGTCTATATTTCTTGGTTCATACATTTTTGATCATCATAACGTATATTATATATATTATATTTTTTTAGATAAGGGAATCACTAAAATCAGAAAGGGCGGGAAATAAATCTGAAGAAGATTGCAGGCGACGTACTATAATCGTGGAAAAAAAGAACGGCAGTTATGGATTTACTTTACAAAGCTACGGCATTCACTATAAAAAAGTATGTAGACATTAAGTTCACGCTGTATTCAATGCATTAAAATATTATGAATATTATTTATTCCTTAATTTGTTAAAATCTATAATCCAGCGAATGTACCTATAAGTATAAACTACAAACGGTTGATGATAATTTAGTATTATAAATTGTAATGCTATGCGTAACGTACAAAATGGAAAAAAAAACATAATAATCTCTTTTGCAGGAACAGGAAATAGAAGTAATAACATACGTAGACCACGTGGAAGCAGATGGGCCAGCTGCCGGAGCGGGTATGCGAGAAGGGGACGTCATCTTGTCCATCAATGGCACCGACGTCGAACGCGCTGATCATGCTAATATTGTCGGTGCCATTAACGCCTGTGATTCCCGTATGAGAATAGTGGTTATATTTGAAGACTGTGTACGTAAAGTTGAGTTGCATCTTAAATATATCAATATTCAGCGTACTTTACAAGCGAAAATGCGGGAACTGGAGCAGCTTACTGTGCGAGAACGACACGTCTTCGATACGAATTGGAAAACCCACAGTCTGCCATCTCAAAAGAAAAAATCATCACCATCAGAGATAATTTCAGACAGCGAAGAAAATAATATCACAGAAAATATTAGCCCGGGCTATTGCCGACCTACGTTATCTACTGAGAATGTTACTGCCGCTAAGCCACCTCAGCCTAATGTTTTTATGTATCAATATTTAGATCCAAGATACGGTGCATGTATTATACAGCCTAATTTACGCACAGGGGGATTCGTAATAACTGTAGGTTCACCGAGGAACAGACGTGACTGTCACCATTACATCCTCAAGACATCTACAGAATGTCACCGTGCTTCTGAAGTATATAAGCCAGCAAATGGAAAACATACGAAAACTCATAGAAACAGTCATAGCCATGGGTGTGCGCCATGTATGCCAGCTTATAACAATCAAGACGCAAATAGTCTTGAAGCCTACGACTTGGCTAGTCCATGTTGCGATCCACACTGTGTGCCTAACTCTAGGAAGAAGGTACGTCGTAAAAAGGAATGTTCAAAGGAGCATAAAAGAAAAGAAAAATGTCATCAGGTTGATAAGTCAACACAAAAACCGGACACTTTCGCACATGCTCACGTCAAAAAAGTTTGTAATGCTGGACACTGCTCGAGTCGATATCGATATTTAACAACAGAATCAACACAAACGAGTCAGTGTAGTCTGCAGTCCTATGCGACCAGTAATGCTACAGTACCGTGTGATAACTCCGCCTCGAGTTACAGTACATCTTTAAGTAGTGATACTCTTTTTTGGGATAACGACCGCTCAGAAGCTAAGTCATCTCCAAAGATCCAATATCAAAGCGCACATCAACATGTTAAGCCAAAATCATGGGATAATTTAACGACGAAAGCAATCGGAGGATATGGCTTCGGCTATGGTTATTTAGACACGGCTGTTAAAAACACAAATAGATCCAAAAGCCATGGTCGCAGCCACGGCGGCCGCAGCGCACAAACTCACCATGACTCCTATCAGCACCATACTCAAGAGAAACATTCCCACAGACAGAACGGCACTCCGCATCACTATCCCGTCTACGGGAGAAGTCACAGCCACTGCCCACCCACTAAGTCTACTGAGAGCCTGGTCGTAGTACCCAAATATCAATTAGAAAGCAGCGGATCAGAAACAAGACTAGCTTGCGATTGCGATTCGATAGAGTACTATCGCCGCATAGGTCCCACTAAAAGTCCTGCAGAAACTCATTCCAATTATTATTCTCAGCGTTTCGTATACCCTACCCACTCTTATAAAAAGAAAGACGCGAATGTTAGTTCAGAAATAACTAGATTGTAATAGTTTAAAGAAAAGATTGCTCAAATTTCAAAAGAATTTTTCTACGTAAACAATGAAAACTTTTTTAACGCGGGTAACACACATAGCAGTAGTTCATTAGATAAATAAAATTACATTATACTTACATTTGGTGATATTAATATAGCGATGCACAATATAAAGCAATATTTTTTCTCAAAATCAAACTATACATCGATAATAATTTACACTTGTGTAGGTACGTCATAGAATAATTATTTAATACTTTGTAGGTAATTACCATTACCGGTCGGAGATCGATTGGGATCAACGATTGTACGATAACTTTCGAAATCATTTTATCAGCTTTATACTCGTTGATTTATAGTTTTTAATAAAAAATAATTTATAAAATGATTTTTATTTAAAAAAAGCTTTAATTCTTTTTTCTTCTATATCACTAATTTAATTCTGTTTCCTCAATATAATTCAGTTATAATTAATTAAAAATTCTGTATCATATTAAAATTGCTACAAGTAGTACGTAGTACTTTTTAATTCTACTTATTCTTTAAGGCACACCATGTTTTTAATATATTCACTCCACCTAATAATTATACTATTCGTCTGTATTTAGCAACGTTTAAATTTATAACAGTTGTATATTTTACTCTTCACCAAAAATCACCAGACGCATTTTAGTACCTACCTCTATTTCAACAATAGGTGTAGGTACATTTTTATTGTTATTTATCTGATTTTCAAATCTCCAAAATACATTTCACATAGAAAATCTTACCAGCTTTAAAAATGTAAATGATGGTTGGTAGGTGAATGCTAAAATTCATTATTTTTTTTTTGTTTGTGATCCAATAACCAAGTTTTATGGGATTTCTTAGGAGATCTCGCAGCCTAAATTTGCAAATCGAGTACACTCTTATCAGAGTCCGTCACTTCCTTATGCGCAAGTGTTGCGATTGAGTGCTATCACAACCGAAAGTGGGTGAGCTGTATATCTTTTGTTGAAAGTTCATCTTAGTTCGAGGGTCAGGTGGCGGGCGCTGGTCCAGTGTTCCCGCAGAATTCGTTCGTCGTCCGCCGCCATGCGACACCCGCGCTCGCTCAGCCCGTCGTGGCTCATTATAACGATATTATTAACTTACCTTACATACACAACATCACAATCTCAGGTAATACAAAATGTTAAGTGCTTCTTCTACTGCATCATGTATTTCATCACAAATTTTCTGTATTGTTTGTAGAATTTTCATGAATCTGTCATTATTCAACAGTTTCCATTAAATTTGCAACTAACGTGTAATATCTTTAAGTCATTGCATCTTTAAGTCAGTGCATTTTTATAATGTTAGTGCAATATCGGTGCAATATAATTTCAGAGCCATTTAGTGTGCAGGAGACCGGACTCTCAGAATTGTCTTGTGTGGCTGATTGTTGGAAATAAAGGAAACAAAAAAACTGCTACATCATTAAAAACCATTAGGACATATTGTGGATTAAGTAATTTACAATCTTTTGTGCATCTTCACAGGAGATATGTTCAGGTAACACTTATCTATGTCTACTTACATAATCTAAAGTTTAATTTAGTACATGTATATCAACGTTTAAAAAAATATAGGACTAATGTTTAAAAAATAATAAGCTTATATATTTTTATTCCTTTACATTATGCTACGCATACCCGGTGGCTGTGCGAAAATAATAATTTACTACTACAATGCATTGCGAAATATATATATCCCATTAAAAAACTTGAATATGAAATGAGAACCAAGTTAAATGTTAAAGTGTCATTATTGACTTCACCGTCAAAGAATGGGAGATCTATATGGGTAGGCTGAGAACCAAGACAACACAAAAACCATTGTTGTGCAACAGAAAAACCAGACAACACAAAATTGTTGTGCTTTCCCCCTAAGTCTTGGCTAGGCAAGCAACGGGGGTAGGTGCATTAGTCCGGTAGTAGAGTAACGTCTCGCCACCCGACTTTACGTATGCGTTCATGAGAACATAGTAATAACCGAGATTTCGTACTGACCAGTAGATATTACCTCCTGACCGCTATTACCCACCCGGTTTTACCCAATACTAAGTGACCTCAAAATATTTAAATGTAGAAGATTCGATAGAGCAGTTAAAGAATATCTAGCAAGCGGCCGATCGCATTTCTAAGTAGACAGAAATGTGATAAAATATAAACAAAATTAAACACGAGCTCACTTTTTACAGTGCCAATATAGCCTTAATTTGATTAACATTTTTGTTTTATATGTTCTTAAATATATTATTTCACTTTCTATATTATATTCTATCCTATAGGATAGAATTAGTGTATTTGGTTTTCTTTCTCGTCCCTACTTGACACGCAGCTCAAAAAAATATTCTTAAGTCAAAAATTATGCACTTCTAGATCAAAGTAGGTATCATATTAATCACAATCAAAAACAAACTGAATTTGACATAAATTACATCTTTGTTAATATTTATTTATTCATTATTATTCTAATCTGTATATGTATAGTACATAGCACACAGCAAATAATATATACCAAATTAGTGAAAAAACGTTTTCTATATCAATAAAACTTTCGGGTAATACAAATATATTGATTTTATTTTTTCTAATATGAATCTGAACTTAAAATAAAAAAAGTATAAGGAGCATAATGTGAAAATGTTCTCTGTGACCAATCTATGAACTCTTCCTAATGACATTTAATACAATATAAATTTTTCCCGCCATTTGATTTAAAGATGGCGAATTGAAACTTAATGGAGCGAAACTATCAGAATTTGTAAAGCTAATTGTTAAGATGTAAAACGCAAGGTATTGCTTATTATCTCTTTACCGATCGTAATTTTAATCTTATGAATTTTTATTTCATTTTGCTAGCAAATATTGTTGTATTAAATAGAAAAATGTTTAGTTATTTGTATATTTTATATTTAGTTATTTGTATATTACATCTATATAGGTAAGCCCGCATGGGAAACGTGTTAATCTCTATCTCTCAGTAATTCTTGCTCTATAACCTTCTCTATCGAACAGTGAAAGTCCCATGACAATCGGTTCAGCTGTTCTCAAGATTAGCTTGGACAAACATAAAAACAAACAGACAGACAGACAAAAATTTTAAAATTGTTTGTTCGTATTTTAGTATCGTGTAAATAACTATACACATTGGAACAAACACTGTTGTTTTAAAATCATAGACCGGCGCTTAAATTTCGTTCTTGTGTAATAGATTGAAATTACAAATAATTGAACGGAACTGAACAACTTTATTGAGATTTTATTTTATATTTATTTTATATTTTAAAGAAAAAAACTATCCTATAGACCAGTGATTCTCAACCACTGTGCCGCGGCACTTTTGTGTGACATTACCCTATATAACATAATACAATACCAAATATATAAAAAATATTTCATAAACCAATTAGGTAATCTCACTGTCCATGTTATAAATGACACTTTAAAATAATTCATGTTGTAATGATCTGCTTGGAACTTAATGTTAGGACACTCCGTTTCCATTAAGACACTTCCGTTCTCCACTTTCTGCCCGCTTTGCCTCGTTACCAGGACGATTTTTTTTACTATTACTATTCTGCACCATGATTGACCTGATATTGAAATAAAGATAAATAAAATATAAATTTAAATTTTATAATATAAAATTTAATTATTTAATAATCTAACCTAAATAAAATAATGGTATGGTATGGTTCTTTGATTATGACGTTCCACAAAACATAACAAAATAATGATAATGAATTGCCGAAATACAAATATATTAATGTTTAGGGTTATCTCAAAAATGTGTCAAATCTGATTGAGCTCTCAGTCACATGTTGGAGTACTGACCTAATATTTAATACATACATACATATACTTACGTGACTTATGTGGTTTAATATTAATTTCAGCTTCACGCTGTATCCTGCACACAGCAGGGTAAGCAGAGGGAACCTAGTGTTAAGACACTCCGTTCCCCACTTTCTGCCGAATTCTGGAGGCATTGCGTGTTGAGTTTCAGAACTCAACGCCACGCTTAACCTCGATACCAGAGCGAAGACATGGAAATATAAATTTAAGTAAATATTTCATCTCCTCGAGTGGGGATCGAACCCACAACTAGTCGGTTTTACAGTCACACCTCGTGCCACTGCGCCACGGCCGGCCTCTTTAATATTAATAATTATTATAATACTAAATTTCAAATTATACCATCGTCAAAAATCTATTTGATATTTTATAAAATATGAAACATATCATATCACTAAATAAAAATTTCTATACAATAAGCATATTATAATATTTTTAAGTTAAATAAAAAACAGGTCAGGTACGAGGCGGTCTCACTCCTCGAAAGTTCCGTACCAAATTTTAGTTGTAGGTCAACGGGACGCACAACTTATAAATGTTATCAAAGTAAAGTTTGCGGGCGTGACGTACGAACTCATTTTGTATGAAATGAACTATAAAAATATAATGATTTTTTAAATAAAATATCTATAAATTTTTACTTAACTGATTTTTACTTTATTTGTATTGTAAGTTCTCATTTCGCGCCAAAGTCCAGTGGGTCCACGAGAAGTGATCGTATTAGAGTTCCATTTTTTTCATTTTAAGGTACGATACTCTCAAAACTAATAATAATAATACATTTTCATAGATACATCTATAAAATCTACTTAAGAAAATTGTACCTGATATATATATCTTAAAATTCCATATAATTTTCTAAGTACCACACGGCATATTCATGATAAGAATCCAGAGTGAAAGCCTATCAAGAATACTTGATCTGCTTTGATCAAAATAATCATAAAATAATATATTCATGCTTATTATTTTGATTAAAATCCAGCGGAAAGTGGAGAGCGGAAGTATCTTAATAGGAAGGAAGTGTCTTAACATTAGGTTCTTAGGTTCCCTTTGCCTACCGTAACATTAATAAAGCAAATAATTCTGTTCTGTTGTTCTATTTCTTATTTTATGGCTTTTAGGCGTGCCAGGAAAGCACAGCAAATAATTTTATAAGCTAAATTTCAAAGTTACTGTATAGTGTTCTATTTTTACTTGCAGATTCAAGAATTAGATAATATACCTTCAACTAAACGAATATTTTGCAAAATAATTACTAAAATGGGAGAAACAAATGATTGGCAAAAAATTACAAGCGCGTTAGAAACTGCAAAAAGAGTAAGAAGACAAGCTTATGCACCTCGAGGAAGATATAGAGGCCAAACACAGTCGCAATATTTAGCAATAGATCGAGGTAACGGTAAAGATGAGGGCAAAGCTGAAGCTCATTCAGCCGCAGATTCGTCAAGAGCTGTCGTCAGTATGTAAAATTTTATAATTTTGTATATATATAAAGTTACTAGAAACTCCGCGGCTACGTCCGCTTATTATACGAATCTTTATTAAATATATTTTTTTTAATTATTTCAATAGGATAGAAAATATAAGCCTAAATAATCAAAATAAGTTGAAAAAGAATAATAAGTAGACATACGTAAGTAAGCGAAATATCATAAAATACTTCAGCTTCACACTGTCTCCCCGCACACAGCAGGATAGATAGAGAGAACCTAGTGTTAAGACACTCTGTTTTTGCTAACCTTTTTGCTAAATTTTTCGAGGCATTGCGTGTTGAGTGGTGGAACTCAACGCTGGGCTTTTACCGTTAATTCTTTAGTTTTTATATTTAGCATTTGAGTGGTATTATTTTGGTATTCTTAGGGATTTTAGTACTAAGTAAATTTTTATTACTATTGTTTTTTTTTTGTTTTATTTCAAAGTGGACTTATAATAATTGATAAGATATGGTATATTTGAAATTAGCTGTACAAAAGATTTGAAACAGATGTCATTGTTTAATAAGCTATACTTGATTCACGAAGGCATGACATAAAAGGTAAACATGTCAAAAAAAGGTTCTTTTACATTACAGGTTTGATGGAGTTATTATATTAATTAAAAAATATATATTTTAAGTATTAATTCGCTAATAACACTA